>CATIWC010001647.1:0-98303 GCA_948472305.1 Vicia faba
TGCATCTGTCCACATGCTAGATTAAGAGCAAGTGATAACTTCTAGATAACTTTTAGGATCAATAACCATACCAACATCATAAGCATCCTCACTAAGATAAACTAAAAAATCATCAGTGATAGCAGGTCGCTTTTAACTTACTGACCTTCTAACATGAATTTGCTCAATTGGCTCACCAGATTGTGCAACCTCAGCCACAATAGGAGGATTAACTACATTTTCAACTGGATGTCCAACGACATTCTCATTTGGAGCTAAACCTCACGAGTAGTGGATGAGCTAGCATTATCAAAATTAGGCAATGGCAAAGTAATAATATCAGGCATTATAGAATCGATATCATCATATGCAATGACTGTTCCACTTATCACCAAAGGTATTATAGGCCAGTTTTATTTGAGTGAATTCAGCGGGTAGACAGTTTAAGGCATGGGACATAATAAAATTTTCATTCAGGTTAATGTTATGCTTTTTCAGTTTGGTTTTGACATGAGTTATTCTAGGAATGAACCCCCTAACACCCCCATTGTTATCATATTCCATATATGTGAGTTGTTTAAGTAAATATTCAGATTTAGCATTATTAGATACCTGAAACCTCTCTCCAATAGCAGCAAAATATTCTTTAGCATTCTCTTTCTCAGGGGAAATAATCGACTGAACAAATCATCGAGATGAAATCAATGAAGTCTCCATCGAACGTTTTTTATCCCATAGGAAGGGAAAGGTAAACATTGAGTAAACCTGAGAAGGGTAAAATCAAGGTCAAACGACCGAGAGATGGGGTAAGGGGGTCTGTTACGCAAGAGAAATGTATTAGCACCCCACATGTCCATAGTAATCTACTAGATCCACTCTTGTTGTTCTAATCAAAGGGTGTCTTCAAATATAAAGCTTGCGAGCTAAAAGAAAATACAAAGAAGGAATGCATGCAAAAGAAAACACAGGGAAAAGAAGGAAATATTTACAAAGTTTCGCTCGACTGAGCTCTATGACCAAATGCCTACGTATCCCTTTTAAGGAATCAGAGCACTGTAGTTTGGCTCACATGTTTCAGTTTTTTTGTATTTTTTTTACCATGAACCAGGATTTTAAAAGAAAAGCCAAGCGGTAAAATGAATTTTGAATTGATTGGTGTTTTTTACCTTGAAAAGGGATTCGGAAATTATTATATGTTTTATTCATTTGCCAAGAAAAAGGGGTTTTAGTTTTAAGGATGCAAAAAGAAAAGAAAAACAACTAAGAGAGACTATCCATCATCTAATCCCTGATGTTATCATACAATGATGGCGTTAATGTCAAGGATACAAGGGAAATATCTAACTAAGTTTGCAAGCATGGTTCACAACATAATGTCTATCTCAAATCGGCGCCAAAGGTTGAATCGAGAAGTCCTAAGGGAACATGGCAAAGGTTCAAAACCTAAGAAAACATGCACACAAGGATGGAAAGCAAACAAGCAATCAACAAGCTCAAGAGAGCACACACATGTCATGAGTAGTACACACTAGCTCAAATCAAAAGGCCTAACCAAGATATCGAATCATCGAGGTAGGTAAAAGGGGGAAGTTCCTGACCATAAATATCTCATCTAGGCAAGAAGGGGTCTCAAAAGCTACTCTTAACCAAGGTATCATATCACCAAAGTAAGAAGTATAGAGTGAGGGGAGTGAATGTCCAAGGCGACTAAGCACGTAACCAAGATATCAAGAATCGAGGTAGGAGATAGAAGACAATATGAATAAGCACGGAGCATCAACGTCGCCCGACGTGAGCTCGAGACAAAGTGTGGTGGATTGGTTACAAATCCCTTTTCCACCTGATCGATTCGATAATGAGAGCAACACACTCCAAAGCATCAACTTACAACGCAAGCTAAGGATGACACAAACTGAAATTGTGGGGGCTGGCAATGGGATGCCTCTTTGAGGTCTTTAGGCATAAATGTAAACACACAGCAAAATTCCTACTTTGAGATAGGTCTTTAAACAATCAACAAACAAAATTAGAAACCAAGTGTGGAATGCCTGCTACAGGATTTTAAATAGTTACTTCGAGCGCATGATCTTTATTATCCCACTTCTCATAATATCTAGAAAACGATAAAATACATAAAGATAAACTAAGCAATAAAGTAATACAAAACGGATAAAATGTACCTTATACAGCAAGCAAGTAAAGCGAAAATACTCCAAAAAACTTTGAGCAAGCTAGCATCAAAAAATGAAATGGTCAGAAATAATATCCAATACAGTCATCCAGTGTACAATATGAAAATAAATCGCAAGCAATGCGCCTCAAGCCAATATCCTGCACTGAGTCATGCTACACAAGCAAATGGTAAAATCCGAACACATGTGTCGTGACGAATCACCTTCTAAAACTTGCACATGCTCACAAGAAAGGTTAGCAAATAACAATGGATATCAAATGTAACTCAATAATCGACATCACAAGTTAAAATGGCATATTATCATGCATAAACTGAAATGCAACAAGTAATGCAAGTATAAAAATGAATTTCGGACAGCGTGCACTTCACATAAAGAAACGCATAAAACATCGATCCAAAACCGACACAACTCGATAAACATGTCTTATAATGACCAAAATAAATTCAATGAAGCATGAACCAACACTTAAAACCAATTTCGAGTGCGTTTTACAAAACAGAGCAGCACTACGGTTATTTGAAAAATTAACCCGAAAAGTGTATCAGAATCAAGAAAACTTAATCACAAAGGTTCGTGAACGGACAATAAAGTATAGACATGCATTATGTGAAGATTAAATTCAATGTACATGTTGAAAAGCACCGGAAATCACTAAATTTAAAAATTAGGCGCACAAAAAGTCGGAATGGAATTGGCTCAAAATCACACGGTTAGCTACAAACGTGCCAACAGACTCAAAAAAGTGGTTCCCATGAATTAATTCCAAGCGGAGGTACTACTTCCAAATTCTGGGCAACAACTCCGTAAACATAAGAAACATGCAGAATTTCAATCCAAAAGCGGTAAAACTTGGCATAAATATCGCCCAAACATCCAATTCAAGTGCATTGAGCATTACCATTAACTAAGTGTAATCTTATGCTCAAAATTATGTCCAAAAGGTGGAATTCAACCACAAAATCAAGTGTTGCTTTAATTTCCGAATTTGAAACTTGTACATTGACAATGAGAGTTTATTCATAAAATGAATTGGAAATTATATCAACACATGATTACACAATTAATATCCGAACAACAATTCCATAATTGACATGTGAACTTATAATTCAGCATTTAAGATTTCAACAATTTTTACCGAATCAAAAATAAAATTCACATCAATTATGCAATTGTTCAACCTATGCCTCTTTTCAACATTTCAACAAAATTCAACAACTCAAGGTTTAGGCATATTCAACAACTCAATTTAAGCTCATGAAAATATGCTCAAAACTCAAACAATTATGGTTCAATCATTTTAATCAAACATGTAATCTTCGAGAAATTATTCAACTCATGTTATTATCAACAAAAATTAATTCAAGAATTATAAAATTCAATCAAAAATTAACTCCACTTCTCAACACCAAGCTACAACTCACTTCAATTTCCAAGTCTCTTTGGCATCACAAATATAACTCTTCTTTAAGTTAAGAGTCAACAACCATCCACCAATAACAACAAGGCTCTAGCCTATTCCACACATTGACATTATCACAAAATCAAATATAAACTCTAAAATTCAAATTCAACCAAACTTACCTCTTAGGCATTTTATCGAACACCTAAACTCCAACAATATATCTCAACCAAACTTCAAAATTCCAACTCAAGTTTAAGTCCAATTCTCAATTCACAATCAATATTCAACACTTTAATTTAATAACTATATCAATCTTCAACTCATGAACATAATCACAATTGCAATTTAATTCAAGAATTCAAGTAAAAGTAATAATGAAGAGTTACCAAATTGAAGTGAAGAGGAGGTTGAAGAAGAGTATGTGTCACCAAAATCACGATCGGAGAAGAAATAGAGAAGGAGATTTGTGATTTTTGACTTTTTTGTTCTAGATTAATTTTTGAAAATTGATGAAAATTGTTGATGTTCTTGAGCAAAATTGAGAGAAGAATGTGTTTGATCTTTGAGAGAATAGAGAGAGGTTTGTGAAGAGTTTTTGAGAGTGAGAGAAGTCAAGAGAGAAAATATGATTTTTTGAATATAAACTCTCTTCAATTGGGCCTTGGATTTGAATTTGGGTTGGGCCTTGTTTTGACAGTGTCAGCAAATTTAATGCACAATGTGAATACAAAATATCATGTCATCATCGATTCGAAATCTTGACTCGAGCTCAACATCAAAATCGAAGCTTGCAAAATTTGTGATACATTGCTGAAAGAACAGACTCAATCGGATAAACAGCGAGAAAATTATGAATTTTTGAAGGCGCACTGACGCAGAGCAGAGTTAGCTAATGCATATTTTCTCATTTAATTTCACCGTTCAGTCTGGAAAGAATACCGTAAACAAAAATCTTCCAATTAGAATTCGAACTCGGAGTCTGAAGCAAAATTTTTGCTGACATCATTTATGAAATTATGCTGAAAGAATCGTCTCGATACGATAAAAATCAAAGAAGTTATGATTTTTACAATATCATAAAATGGTGAATTAAAACTCTGGTTCAGCACAATAAATTTCTCTAGTAATCCATAATTATGGGGATCTTCTGCAAAGAATCAACTCTCTACCCGAATATACAAATCGAAGATAAAATCAAAACAAATTTCTAGCCCAAAGAATGGCTTAAGAACAATAATCCAGACGAAAGCTATGAATTTTTGAACGTCCACGAAATAATGGTTCAATACAATATTTTTCCTATTTTTTCACAGTTTAACTTTAAAATACTCGCGCGTTCGGAGACCTTCCTCAATGAATTGACTTTTGAGACGAACACGAAAGTTGGAGAAAATAACAAGACAATTCAAATGCTCTAAGAGGCACTCAAAGATGATACTTCAGTCAGAAGTTATTAATTTTTAAAGCGTCTGAAAACCAGAGAAATTGTAAATCTACTATATACTGCAATTCAAGTATTTTACACTTTAGAAAATCTTCTTCATAAAATTAGCCTTCGACATGAACAAATGAAATTAAGAAGACCTCAAGAAGGTTCTAACGACTGAAGAATCAATCCTAAACCATTTTCTGAACTTGAGTTGTGAATTTCTGAGCTTGAAATGCACCGTACTGAATTTATGTCTGCAGTTTCTCAAATCGACTAAAACGCTTGACTTTCTGCATAATTATGAACGTGTTGAAACACATAAGAGCTTAACATGATGATGAAGACTTTCTTGGTCGTTGATTGAATAGCTTGGAAATCGCGCGAAGTGCATTAAAAATCTGATAACACCGAATTCTGCTTCGCAGTGCTGCTTAACAGAACAATCAATTTAGCAACTCTTTCTTGCAAAGAAATACCTCGATTCCATTAGTATAGAGCCTATGAGATGAATGTATGCATATGATAATGAAATATAAGTCAATTAGAATTAAAATGTAGAGGACATATTTTGGAGTACAACATCAGGCAATCCACTTATCAGATGTTCAAAAATAGTCCTCTTCATGGCACATAAGTTAAGTTGGTCACTCCTCTCTCACTTTGCTAATTTTTCTTTCTCTTTAGGTGTACTCTGATCATTGATCACAAGTTTGGTAATGTCATATCAAGATAAAAAATTCCTAATGAAAATTCTAATTATTTCTTCTATTTCTTATAATTAGACCCATTCGGGACCTTAATAGAAGCATAACAGTTGTTCACAGAGAAAGTTATTATTGAGACAAAACAGAAATGCATTAGAAAAAATAACAAATGCAATATATAGTTTTAATGAATATAAGCTATCACAAAGAGGTCAACATTCTCACGCAATCCCCTTTGGGTAAAATGCGCAAATTAATGTCACAACAAGGATCAGAACCTTAGATTAGTTACTGAATGAACATATATTGAGTTCAAAAATCTATCTCTTTTGGATAGATAAATTTTTCTAAACCAAAGCACCTCTAACAACTTCATTCACAAATTTCAAGAATAAACTACTTAGTAAGCATACATCAAGTTTATAAATTTATCTCCTTTGAGTAGATAAATCCCTTAGACCGAAATATCTCTAATAATTATATCATTAATCAACCACAATCTCTACATACAATTGTCCTCCTTTAGAAAGTCAATCTTAATAATGTCTGAAAATCATTCTTCAAACTATAAAGAGGTTTTTATAAAGTAAAAAGAGTTATCTCTCTTTAATGGTAATCATACACAATAATTTATTAAATTTCTTACATAGAATTTAAATTTCTCTTACCAAAATAATAATAATAATTATGATCCAATCATAAACTTAAATAATATAGCATTTCCAATGAATTTTTTTATCTCCCAATAGTATCAACTTAATAGAATGGAAATTATAAAATATCTCTAAGTGTTATATCACAAAATTATATTATTATGTTCGTGTGTGGCCTACTGATAAACACTTAGATTTTCGAGAGTGTGCTTATAATCAATTTTGTGGAACCTGTATTTAATTCTTCCACAATAGAATTTTTTTATTAATAACCATGTATTAAAATAATATTTCACAAATAACCGCGTTTCGGAAAAAATTACGCAAATAACCATGTTTCAGATGACTCCCCAAAGGAGGAGCCATCTGAAATGGCGCATGCACCTATCTTTTAAGGGGAGGCGCCATCTCACTTGGCGCCTATGTGCTTAGAGCATGCCCTAAGCCAAGTGATATGGCGCCTAGGTGTTATTTTAGGGCAAAATGTGATTTTTTTTTTGTCCGGTGCGTTGCGTGTTGGATACAGGATCAACAAAATGGACTTTTTATTATAAAAAAAAATTACATCCAACTGTATTACATTAAAATAACAGATTAAAAAAACAGATAAAAAAATGGATAAAAAAATACAGGAAAAAAAAAACAGATAAATCAGTGATCTCCCGGAACCCGGTAATGTCCCCCAGTTCCGCATCCCCGTCCTCGTCTTTCTCGTGCTAGGTGTCGTCGCGTTTCCTGCTGCGGCAAGGTCGATGGCCCAGCAAAGTCAATGCGGTCCAGATCCATAAAATCAGTCATATCTCCATATCTAGAAGATCCGCTTTGGTACAGTCGGTTACCCATACCCTCAAAGTTTGGTCGTGTTGGCGGTGGGTGGGGTTCCATAGTGGGTTTGTAGCATTGGTTGTCTGAGTACGATGGATAGAAAGAAAATGGATCTTGGGGTGTTTGGTATTGAGGATGTTGGGTGGTTTGGTGATATTGTGGTTGATGGTAGGCTGGGTCGGTTTGTTCGTAATCTTCCGACATTCCCATATCAGGGCTAAGGCTGGATGTTGAGGGGCCCATATTGGGATATACGGAAGACTGAAATTGTGTGTGGGGTATGCGGGTGTGCTGGTATTGGGATTGATATTATGGTTGGGTGTGAGGCATATCGGGGTATTGGTAGTGTGGTGGTGATTGTGGTTGGTTGTGTGGCATTTGAGTGTAATTGTGTTATGGTGGGGACTGTGGTTGGGTGTTTGTGGGTCTATTTCTTCTTGGGGGTTGGTGGGAGGTTGATGGATTTTGGGTTTGTTGTTGGGAAAACGAGGGTTGTGCCCATTGTGTGCGTGGGTCTACCAAGTACCTTGGATGAGACACGTGCATTTCAGGGTTACTAACCGACCTGTACCAATACAAATATTGATCCGTGTGTCGTATATTACCTTGATTAAGGAAAACCGGGAATTGCAAGACATAGCGGTGACGCCTCTGCCACATCTTACACCATTCCGGAGCGAAGTCTTTCCAGTTGGTAAGACCCCACTGGGCGTCAACCCTTTTAAGATGCCATGGGGACAAACAAGTTGGATCACTTGGTATCTCTTGATGCATTCCGAACCGCATCTTCACACGGTCGCTGTGGTGCATCTCCACAATGTTGAACCAAATGATTGCAGTCTTCGCGGTCCAAGTTGCTGCATCCTCCGGGTTTGGATCATGGCCCAAACCCAAATATGGTCTCCAGACAAACTGCGATAAAATTTAAATCAGGTTAACGCAAAAGTAATGTATAAATAATTTAAATGAAGAAAAGTTAAAAGCTACGACGTACGTCATTCGGGCCTAAGTGATCATACAAATTGCGGTATAGTGCGACATTGAATCTTGGATTCTTGCCGTAATCCATACCCCTCACGCAGTACCTAAAGGAAATGAAAAACATTTGGGGAAGAGATGAATAGTAATAAATGCTATAACTTTATGACTTACTTTGTTGTGTACGGGAAACTGAAAGTGTTGTTGTTGACGGGGTTTAAGGACTCCATCCCCCACCAACCCCAGGCTTGTAGTAAAAAAACGCACCCATAAAATGTACATTTTTTCTTGACTGCATTTTTGCACAAGGAACTATATAGGTGGACTAAAACTGCAGAACCCCAACTATATTTTCTTGTTTTTTCAAAATTTCTTAGTAAATGTAAATACATAAAATTTACACTATTTCCCGTACTTTCGGGAAATAAAAAGGTACCAAATAGTATCATAAGATGAGTTCTGGCTTTTACTACCCTGTCATTCTCGGAGGAATTTTCGTTTAATTCCAAACTTGCATAATGACTTTTCAGCTCAGTGAGTAGTATTCCCTGACCTCTCGCACCACCACCTGCTACCATATCCCTGCCCAACAGTTCTTCACACTGAGAGTTGGGTTGTTGAACCGACCCGTTCACGGCCTTACCGTCGACAGGGAGACCTAGTAGCATGTACACATCCTCTAGCGTGATGGTACATTCACCTATTGGTAGGTGAAATGTATGGGTCTCTGGTCTCCACCTTTCCAACATTGCAAGAATGAACTTCGAGTCAATGGTGCAGTTGGAGATCTTTATGACATGTCCAAAACTTGTGTATTCCAGATATGGTACGATAAATGGGTCGGGAGCCAGGTAGTTGTGAGAACGGATTCTGAATCTTTTTGTGTCCTGAGTTCATAATGTAACATGTGTAAGATTAAGTAAGACGAACAACGCATTATCTGAAGTATGAAAAATGTATAACCAAAATAGAAACTTACAAATGCGGCAATGTTTTCCCTTGTGCCTCTGTGAGTATCGCCCATTGTTAGAAGAGCCATTGTTTAAAATGCTTGAGATTATGAAAGACTTAGGAAGAGATAGAGAGTATGAAAGACTTAGAAAGTGTAAGAGATTATGAAAGATTTCGTAGTAGAGAGTGAGACTTGTGTGGGTGTGAGAGATGTATGATATGGTATGTATTTATAGGCAAATAAATTTCATATAGTGGTTGCTGGTGCTTGCATGCATGCGAAGTGTCACTCTTGCAGGCTAGGTGGCAGCCTAGGGGGTTACATATATGCATGCATGCATGTACACAAAATGAAAGGTGTCACTCTTGCAGGCTAGGTGGAAACCTAGGGGGTTACATATATGCATGCATGCATGTACAAAAAATGAAAGGTGTCACTCCTTGCCTGAATGCATGTAAGCCCATTGGAGGTGATGGGAGGAGACTTACAACATACAGTATAGGTGCAGAGTAGGCGCAGGCTAGGTGGCAGCCTAGGGGGTTACATATTTGCATGCATGTATCACGATTGGACAGTAAGGGAGGCGCCATTGGACTTGGCGAAAGAGTACAAAAATGAATGGTGTCGCCACCCCAATTGGAGAATAAGTGGTGTCCTTTGTTGCAGGCTAGGCTCAGGCAACATGATAGCCTTTGGGATTCCTTGCCTGAATGCATGTAAGCCCATTGGAGGTGATGGGAGGAGACTTACAACATACAGTATAGGTGCAGAGTAGGCGCAAGCTAGGTGGCAGCCTAGGGGGTTACATATCTGCATGCATGTATCACGATTGGACAGTAAGGGAGGCGCCATTGGAATTGGCGAAAGAGTACAAAAATGAATGGTGTCGCCACCCCAATTGGCGAATAAGTGGTGTCCTTTGTTGCAGGCTAGGCTCAGGCTACGTGACAGCCTTTGGGATTCCTTTCCTGAATGCATGTAAGCCCATTGGAGGTGATGGGAGGAGACTTACAACATACAGTATAGGTGCAGAGTAGGCGTAGGCTAGGTGGCAGCCTAGGGGGTTACATATCTGCATGCATGTATCACGATTGGACAGTAAGGGAGGCGCCATTGGACTTGGCGAAAGAGTACAAAAATGAATGGTGTTGCCACCCCAATTGGCGAATAAGAGGTGTCCTTTGTTGCAGGCTAGGCTCAGGCTACGTGACAGCCTTTGGGATTCCTTGCATGTAACACTATTGGCAGCCTTGGGGGTTGCATCCTTACTTAATTGAAATTTTTAGTCTTACGTTTATCATAACATTCATTCACTTAATCGGTCAAACCTTCCAACCTTCAAACGTTCTTACAATCAAACCTTCAAACCTTCAAACAATCAAACATATAAACTTTCGAATCACTCATAAAGTTCAAACATTCCAACATTCAAACCTTACAGCATTCAAACCTTCATACAATCAATAAACCTCAAACATTCCAACCTTTGAATCACTCATAAAATTCAAACATTCCAACCTTCAAACCTTAAAACAATTCTACGCAATGGCCTATGCACCACAATTTATCGTCAAAGCACATTTCAACGGTGAGACATACATTTGTCCCACCGCTGGGTTTTTGTTTAGAGACACAGACAACATCCGATTTCTCTTAAATGGGAAAGCCAATTTCTCGTACTTCAAAAAAAGATTGGAGGCCAAACTTGAACGAGGCCCGGTGTCCCAGATATTTTATCAGAATCCAGTTTTCTTTGGAAACAACCAAGTAATTTTTTATAAGGTTGAAGTTCAAGATGACGAGGATCTCCAGAATATGTTTTCCAGCCATGTCTATTCTGGGTACGACTCTATTGAGTTGTACGTTATGCTGCGAGAGCCTTAGGTGACACAAGAGGTTGATCCTTTGGAGAATGAACAAATTGAGGTAGATGCAGTTGATGATGAAGAAGAAGATAACGAGTTAGAGTTTGATGAAATGGCGAATGATGATTCCGACGATGATGGCATCCCTAGTATTCCTGCAAACAAAATCTACACACCACCTCCGCACATGACAAACTTCAACATGGGCGGAGATGAACCTTCTACTGACTTATTTTTCAATCTGTATATGCAGTCGGATGAAAATTTAAAAGAGAAGGACAAGTTTCGTAACAGAGAGGAATGCATCAGGGCCATTAAAAAATTTCACATGCTCAACTCGGTTGATTTTAAGGTGGATCGTGTCAACCCAGAAAGGTACAAGATCAAGTGTGTCCACCCTGACTGTATGTTCAAGCTGACCACATCATACAGATTAAAGGGTGACTGTTGGGTCATAGGTTCCATGACTACCCACACTTGTGTAAGTTCCACTCAATCAAGGGACCACCGAAAACTCAACTATGATCTCATCTGTCAAGAAATCCTACCCCTGGTCAGCAACGACCCATCTTTGAAGGTGAAAACAATCATCTCCCACATCACCACGGTTTTTAACTACACTACGTCTTACCGTAAGGCGTGGTTAGCAAAGACTAAGGCGATTGAAAGGGTGTACGGAAACTGGGAGGAGTCATACCAAGAACTTCCCTGCTACCTGAATGCACTCAAGACGTATTCTCCAGGTAGTGTTTATGTTCTGGAAATAGTGCCAGCATACGCCCAAGATGATAGTCTACTAAATGGCAATGGAATATTCAGTCGCGTTTTTTAGGCATTTCAACCATGCATCACAGGGTTTGCATCATGCAAACCAATTATACAAATTGATGGGACTTGGTTGTATGGGAAGTACAAAGGCACGCCACTGATGGCAGTTGCACAAGATGGCAACAACAACATTTTCCCCATTGCCTTTGCCCTTGTCGAGGGGGAGACCGGTGGTGCTTGGAGATTTTTCCTGAAAAATCTTCGGACACACGTGGCTCCTCAACCAGATCTCTATTTGATCTCGGACAGACATGCCTCTATTGAAAGTGCCTACAATAATCCAGCAAATGGTTGGCATGACCCTCCTTCTACGCATGTCTATTGCGTTAGGCATATCGTCCAAAATTTCTCGAGGGAGATCAAGGACAAAACATTGAGGAAAGCGGTTATGAATGCGGGATATGCATTGACACAACCCACATTCAAATATTACCGCAACGAGATCCGTTTGTCAAATCCGGAAGCCGGTAGGTGGATCGACAATATTCTGGTGGAAAATGGACTAGGTCATACGATAATGGCCAAAGATGGGGGCATATGACAACGAATCTTATTGAATCAATGAATGGGGTATTCAAAGGCATACGAAACCTCCCAATCACTGCCTTGGTAAAATCTACGTATTTTAGGATGGTTGCGTTATTTGCCAAAAGAGGTGAAATGTGGAATGCGGTGTTGCAATCTGGACAACTATGGAGTGAAAGTTGCATGAAATACATTAAGGCTGAAAGTGCTAAAGCCAACACTCATATGGTTATACGGTTTGACCGACACAGCCACAACTTCATTGTGAAAGAGACAATCGACCACAATGAAGGCATGCCAAGACAAGAATATATGGTCATGCTACCTTCTCAATGGTGCGATTGTGGCAGGTTTCAAGCATTTTGTATGCCTTGCTCTCATGTCATTTCCGCTTGTGCTCATACCCATCAAGACGCGCTGCAACTTCTGTCAAACATTTACAAATCTGAAATGTTGCTCAACGTTTATAACAACAACTTTCCTTTGGTAGCAAAACCAGATTATTGGCCTGCATACGACGGCGAAATAGTGTGGCATAATGACCAAATGCGAAGGAACAAGAAGGGTCGTCCCAAAAGTAAGCGCATCACAACAGAAATGGACGATCTTGACAGGTTGGAAAGACAGTGTGGTTTATGCCGTCAGGTCGGACACAATCGCAAAAACTGTCTGAATCGGGCGTCTGGCTCGACCACATAAATATTGTAATACATAAAATCTTTTCTTAATTGTGTTGTAAACATTTGGGTTTTCCGTTAACAGATTTTGCTACAATTAATAAAACGCGTACAAGAATAATTAACGATATTCCATCTAGGAAATTACAACTGTTAACATAATTTCATCTGACCCATGCATCATCAATATTACATCGCTGTCTGTTTTGACTTCCTCCAACCACACATTAGGTCTTCCTGTCGCATGTGAGGTTGTTGTTCGTTTTCGCTGGATCCTTCGAATTTTCCCCCCCTCCGCAATGTCTCCATCTAGCCATCGCATCAACTTCCGCTTCAGACGCTCCATGGAGTGAATGTGCCAGAATTTCATTTTCATCGCAGGTTTCGTGGCGGAGAAGATAACGTAACCATCTCTGCTAAAAATCATAGGCGACGTCATGACGCAAATAACAGAGTACAAAATAAAAATACAGTGCGAGAAAGTGTGAAAAATTTCAGAGAAACGGACGAATTATTTATAAAACAGCATTTTGCCATAGTTTTGCCCTAGAAGCCAAGTCAGATGGCGCCTCCTCTCACTTTTAAGGAGCATGCGCCATCTCACTTGACTAAAAGTCAAGGGAGGCGCTAAGTGAGATGGCGCCTAGGACAAAATTGTAGGTACATGCGCCATTTCAGATGGCTCCTTCTTTGGAGAGTCATCTGAAACATGGTTATTTGCGTAATTTTTTTCGAAACTCGATTATTTACGAAATATTATTTTAATACATGATTATTAATAAAAAAAATTCTCCACAATATGTTATTGAGTACAAAACGTGTTGTCCATTATTTACTTACTGTGCAGTAGCATAACTCAATTGGGTCCAAATGAACAATTTAATATTTAATTAGTTTACTCAAAATAAGCAATGTCGGTTGCACTATTTTGGGTGACATTATCCACAAAATAGCGCCCAAACCCCATGCTTTGTAACAACAAGTAATTAAAATAGTAATTAAATTTACTACCTAGAGCTTGGATATACCTAGAACTTGGATATATTATGTGGCTCTGGAGCATCTACATGCTCATACTAAATATTTTAAAGACAGTGACACTTCTATATAATTTATATCATACATTGCTCAAGTGGGTACTAATTGGCTATTGCTATCTCTAACTTCTCAAAAAAAAAAAAATTTAGCTTATCATGAAATTGCATCCAGTCACTAAGAAAATCATACAATTGGAATCATATTAACTGGAAACGTTAACGGAAACGATAATTGGAAACGATAATTACAATTTATACATTATAAATTGAAAACGATAATACAATTTATATAATATATAGTATATTGGAAACGTTAACTGTAATTATATAATAACAATTTATTCAATACACCATGCTTAATTGAAATAAACAAAGGTTGTTAATATATAAACAACATTCTGTACCATACACCATGCTTCCATTTAATTGGTTATTATAATAATTACTATAAAAAAGACAAGAAGCCTAACACAATCATACACTCAATCTCAAATTTAATTGATTTCATAGAAACAATCATGCTGACGCCGACTCAAATATGGAAATTAAGATTAGTTTAAAGATATTTTATTTGAAAAAGAAAATACTTGTCTAGAATTGCTATTATTAACGAGAAACAAGTATAATATTAGATCAAAATAATTTGAACCCTCGATTCATAATCACATATTAACGATAAATAATTGAGTTCTCTTATATAATTTAAACTCTGATATCAAATATAAGCGGAATAATTTTATGGATCAATTATATGAAAATTAGAACATCTATACTTATTTGTTATAGACATGACTTGAGAATAAGGGTTGTCGTTATTTTTGTTGAAATATTATATTTGATTTGATTTGATTTAATATTTAAATATAATTTAAGTTATGTAGACCCAAGTCCAATCAGGATTGTATATAAATAGTCATAGTTTGTATCATTATTTATACAATTCAATAATATAAATCTTTATTTTCTTTATTATCTTCTCTTTCTCTCCTCACTAAAGTGTCTTACGCACTAACAAATTGGTATCCAAAGCTTCTGATTATTGTTCTTGATCGAGTTTTCAAGAATTTAACGTCTGAGATCGTGTTTTTAGGGCAAGTGAATCAATCGCTGCGAAGATGGCTAGTGATAAAGGCATTCTGAATTCTCTTTCAATGCTTGACGGCAAGAATTGGATCCAACGGAAAAAACAGGTGCAATCCTTGTTTGGCTTCCATGAATCCCTAGAAGTGGTTACCGATGGTGTTCCTGCGTTGGCTGCAAATACAACCGACGAATAGAAAAAATTCCACAACAAAGTCAAGAAGAAAGATTGCAAGGCTGCTTATTGCATTTAAACGACGATCGATACTACTAATTTCGACAAAATCTCTCATGCTGAAACGTCGAAGGAGGTGAGAAAGTGAAGGTTGTCAAGTTACAAATCTTGCGTCGACAATATGAGTTGTTGTTGATGAAAGAAGATGAAAAAATTGTAGAATATGTGTCGAATGTTCAAAAACTCATCCATCTCATGAAGGGTTATGGTGAAACCATAACTGATAAGATGATAATTGAGAAGGTAATGAGAACGTTGACCTCTCAGAATATGCAAGCTTCTGATTTTGGTTAGGGAGGATGAAGAAAATGGTGTTACAGAACTGTAACAGGTGTGGGGATGTCTTTTATTTGAGGTAAGGAAGCTTTTGAGTTGATTTGGAAAGGAAACACACGAGTAGTTTGAGAGATGGAAGTTATTGGTCAGTTTCTGCACAAAAATGGAGTTTTGTGTGCAATCTGAGTTTGGGAGAGTTTGAGTGAGTTTGAAGGCATGTTCGTTCGTCCTCTAAATTGCATAACAGTGTCTTAATTTATAGGAAAAGGTTTGAGAGCTTGAGGTGGTCAGAATTCAAAAAATCATATGTTGTGTTTATTTGACTTGTTTTTAAAGCAAGCTTGACAAAATATGATTTCAAGGCAAAGTACTAAGCTTGTAAGGTGGTTGAATCACTTTAAACATGCCTCTTCTGAGTTACTAGGTTGAGTGTATGCAGAAGGAGCCATTGAGAGGCTCAAGAAGGGTTGACATTGCATAAAGCTTTGCTTTACAAGAATGGAATGCTAACTTTCTCCCTAAAATGACAAATTACTTTGGACAATGCTTGAATCAATTGGACAATTGACCAATAAGTTGTATAAACATTAAATTAAGGAGTGATTTAAAATTTAGAAGCCTACAAAGCAAGATTATGCAGCATGGCTTATGGATTTGGTCATGTATTCATCATAAAATTAACTTGTAATTCAAGTTTGAAACCCTAACTTCATCTCTTCGATTCTCCTGGCTCAAAAATGATCTCATTGAGTTATTTGACATTTTGAAAAGCTTGGAAAATTATCTACAACTTTTATGTTGTCCATTTTGACAAAATCCTCTTGGATCTTGGTGAAAATTAGCCAAGAAGTTAGGTCAAAAATCTGCCTAAATTAGGTCAAAATTTCACCAAGTGTTTAAGAAAAAGTGCATGACTTTATGGATTCATAATTCAAAATCCAAGCATTTCTAGTACTTGATCAGTAAAGAAAAGTTGTATATATCATCAAGATCTACAATTTTCATGTTGGAAGTTTTCTTTGAATCATCTTTCATCTTGGTGAAAAGTTGGCATTAAGTCATGAAAAAATAAGACTTAAAACACTTAGAAAATTTTCTAAGTCTTGAAAACTTTAACTTTTTTCAAATACTTTTGACTTTATTTATTTCTTGATGATCAAGCTTCATATTTTTTAATGTCTTAATAAATTGTGATCTTTGAAATTCAATTTTGATTAAAAAATAAATTTTGACTTTTGATGTATTAGTTGACTTTTCCTCAGTTGACTGAATTTCAACTATCAATCAATTGATCTTGAGAAATGAATTGAGTCATGTAATTAGGTCAAAATTATGTACTTGAATCCTTGAGATAATGTTTCAAACCATTAAGTCATGCAGTAGGTCAAAAGTCAAAAATCAAGCCTTCTCAGTCAAAACCCTAATTTTGACCATTTTGCCCTTTTGATGATTTGAACATTTTCTTGGGGAATTATAATCCAAACTTGATCAATTGACACATATGACTTCAAAATGTTAATATTGGTAAACAAATTGAAGTTTGACTGTAGGTTGACCACAATTGATTTTTTTACCCAATACAGCTGATTTTCAATCATCTGAGCAATTGACGGAGCAAAATTGTGATTCAAGACTTGAAACTTGACATGAGTATTCTTGGAGGCTTATAATGATCTATGAAAGTCATTTGAAGCATTAGAAGTCCAATTATCCTTGTAAAAATCAAAACCCTAATTTGAGGCATCAATGTTTATGAGATGGTTTAACCTAGTCAACACTTGTACGAGCTTGGGCTATTGAAGATCTTCATGAGAAATATCTTGAGAAAAGAGAGGGAAAATTTTGGGGTAAAACAGCTGCCCCTGTTAAATATTCTTACACTTGAAGAGTTATATTTGCGAGTCCGCCATTCGTGACGTGAAGGTGGAAGATGATTGAACACTTGAGTGCCCAAAAATTTGCACTTGATGACGTGTTAGTTGATTGTGTCGGGAATGGGCTTAAAGATGCCATTTGGAGGAGTGATAAAGAATTTGTCGGAGATGGGCTTACAGATTCCATCTAGAATGACTGTTGGTAGAAATTGGAAGAAGCATTAGAATCAATCTTTGGTCGATTTATACTGAAACAATAGACGTGTTTTGCCTGTTTTTAACTAGAAGAGATGAATCTAACCAGAAGAGGTCTGTTGTTTGGCGGCTTCACTGGGAGGAGTGAATCTAACCAGAAGATGTTTGTCGTATGCCTGTCTTTAACTGGAAGAAATGAATCTATCCAGAAGAGGTCCGTTGATTGCCTGTCTTTAACTGGAAGAAATAAATCTAACCCAAAGAGGTCTTCGTCTGTCCGTCTTTAACTAGAAGAAGTGAATCTAACCAGAAGAGGTCTTCGTTTTCCTGTCTTTAACTGGAAGAAGTAAATCTAACTAGAAGAGGTATGCCATTTTCCTGTCATTAATTGGAAGAAGTAAATCTAACCAGAAGAGGTCTTCATCTGCCTGTCTTTAATTGGAAGAAATGAATCTAACCAGAAGAGGTATGTTGATTGCCTGTCATTAACTAGAAAAAGTGAATCTAACCCGAGGAGGTTTTTTGATTTCCTGTCTTTAACTGGAAGAAATAAATCTAACCAGAAGAGGTCTGTTGATTGCCTGTCATTAACTGGAAGAAGTGAATCTAACCAGAAGAGGTCTGCTGGTTTCCTGTCTTTAATTGGAAGAAATAAATTTAACCAGGAGAGGTCTGTTGATTTCCTGTCATTAACTGGAAGAAGTGAATCTAACTAGAGGAGGTATGTTGATTGCCTGTCATTAACTATAATAAGTGAATCTAACCAGGGGAGGTCTGTTGATTGTCTGTCTTTAACTGGAAGAAATAAATCTAACCAGAAGAGGTCTACCGATTGATTTTCCCTGAAAGGAAGAGGGTTAGTTGCATGCAGATGTATCCATGGCATAATAATGTTCTCAAAATAAATGTGATTATGTTGTATGCATTTGTCATGTATGTGCTACGATGTATGAATGTTATTGAAATGCATCTTTGTCTAGGAAAATTAATCCTTGACAAATGCTGGGGAGTGTTGGGAAGCAAAATCCTGGACTACCACAGGAGATGAAGAGTATGTGTATCTTCGACTTTGTTTAGAGTGTTTTGCTAGGGATTCATGTCTTATTGTTTTGAGGAAATTCTGCTGGGAATGTCAATTTCTGCTTGAGGGATAGAGTTCAGGAACCTTGGTTGTCCATTACTCTACTGGGGAATTATAACTTGACTGGGGAGAGTAAAAGTTAACTGGTATCTGGTCAAATTCCAAGCTTTGCAGCATATTTCTGGGGATAGTAACGACTCCGCTGGGGGTAAAAGGGTTTTGTCCGTTGATTTGTAAAAGTCTGAGAAAAGACTCGCGTTGGGGAATCTGTAGTTTGTTGGGGAATAAACCCTGTTGAGGAGAATATTTTGAGAATATTATTAGGGAGATGAATTTTTCTGGGGAGAACTCCGCAAAGTCTCTTTTTTCAATTAAGACCAACTCAGCTGGGGAGAGGGTTTTCAGGAGATTACACTTTGTGGGGATAATCTTATTGAAGTATCTCTATGGGGATATCCCAAATCCTTAAGGAAATTCTTATTACATTCATATGCATATGTTCATTCAATTTTAATCATTGGACGTTTTTGCACTCAAAACAGAAGAAAAAAAACAAAAAGTTTGCACTTCAAAGTATTTTTTTATTGATGTTTTGCCTATAATCAGGCATTTTTGTACAAGGAGACATAATTCCTAGTGTTTTACCCCAAAATTTTCCCTCCCATATTTCTCAAGACATTGCAAGAAGAATCTCCAAGTGGCTCAAGATTGCTCAAAGAGTTGGACAGTCAAATCATCTCCTAAGGCAGTCAACCTCAAATTAGGGTTTTGTGTTGCTTCAAGGTATTACACCCAAATGACCTCAAGTGCTCCCCAATGTCCTAATATGTTCTCAAGATCATCCATATCAAATTTCAAGCCTTGCAGAGAAAGTTTGGTCAGTCAATTGCTCAAGAGGCCCAAAAATCGACTATGCTAGGGCAAAAGTCAACTGTGACCTATATACAGTCAAACTTCAAGATTTTTTGTCAACATTCTAATTTTGAAGGATATTTCATCATTTGATCAAGGGTTGATCATGATTCACCAAGGATTGCTCAAAATTCATCAAGATTCAAAAGTTGCTAAATTAGGGTTTTGCAGGAAAAGTCAACTCAACTTTGACCAAGCATAACTTTCTCATAATTTATGATAAATGACCCATAAAAATATCATTTTGAAAAAAATTCAATTTCCTACAATCCATCTTCACACCCCAAGATCAAGAAATGCACTCACAAGAAGTTACAAATTTGGACATTATAGGTCATTTTTGAAAGTCAACAAAAACACCTTTTTTGCCAAAGCTTATAACTTGAGAATGGAATATCAAAATGCAATGAGACCAAAAGGGTTGGTTATAGGACATCTCAAGGTTTCTAAAAAGTCAAAGAACACCTCCAAAAGTTCAAAATTGAAGAAGTTATGCATTGCTGAAGTTGGGCATTTTTCCAAAATTGCCAAAAGTCAACTATCCCCAAAACTTCAAATTTTGTCAAATGGGCCCACTTTTTTCCACTTGATTTGATCTTGTTACACTACACACGTGTCCTATCTTCTGTCTTGTGTCCATTCATTAATTTTTCTATTTTATTTGATTTTTATTAATTTAATTCATTTTAAATCAATTTAAAATCAAATAAAATCCAAATCTTGATCAATTGGAATGTTTTTGATTGATACAGGTCTTTAATATCATTATGGACGAGATCAAACTCGTATCAAGCCTTATTATGCACAAAATATTGGATTTTTGATCAAATTGGAAAGGTTTTCATGGAAGATCATATGAAATCTTAATTCATCAATTCACAAGGATTCAAAGCCCAATATTTGACCTAATACAATGCTTGATACATATACAACACAAGGCATATGAGTTCATGACCTAGAGGCTGCACAATCTGGAAAACCAAAACTTGAAAAAGCTTGAAAAAGTGTGGAATCGAAATCTTGGTTAGAGGATAATTCAACACAAAATCTCAACGTGGTTCTGTTGCTAGACATCCACTGAGTCTATTGCAATCAAAACCAAGCGCTCTCCCTCCCTGAATCGCACTGTAAGCTTCCTTGAACCCCGCCCTGTACACGAAATTGCAACCTCTCAGTCTTGCATTTTTTTGACAAAACGTGTACATATTCTTGATCCTTGCATGATTTCTGAACTTTCTACATTATTTAATTGCATTTATATAGCCTATAATGCCCTACCCGAAACTAGGGTTCGTGCTTCTTATTTTTAGGCGTTTTTGCTACAGGTAAAATTAGGGCAAACGATGGACAGGGATGGACTCAAGAGAGGAAGACGAACGTGGCTATGGTCTTTGAATTAATTTCCATGGCCTATAACTCATTTTAGGATTGACCTAGGGATTTTGTTGCGGATTCAAATCCGTAGGAAAAATAACCAGGGCCATTGGAGAAGATGAAGACGTGTTCATATCCGATTGGCCCATTCAAACAAATCTCGCGCGTTTTTATGATTTCTGGCATATTACTTATTTTCTACATATATTAATTGTTGCTTGTTATAATAACAAATACGTGCAGTAGTTGAGTTGGTAAAGGCGCTAGTGGAAAATCCAATGGGACCTGGGTTCGAATCCCAGGTCCTCCAAAACTTTGTGTTATTTTGTTTCAGATATTCCAACGCATTTCAGCAAGCGTAGCACACCATACTCCTCAAATCTCTAGGCGCCAAATGGCCTCCAGGCCAAATCTAAAGGTCAAGATTGAATGACCACCATGCACCCAAGTCAACACGCGCGTGGAGAAAAAGGAAGTCAACCCAGGCATGCGTGTAAATGGGCCTCAAAATTCCAAGTCTCACCTCCTGATTTGGGCCTGAACCCCCTTGGGTTATTTCTTTTCCTCTTTATATTTTCATTTTATTTATTTTGTTTTAATTATTATTTTTATTGTTTAATTAACCAATTAAGTTTTTTTCCTCATAAAATCAAAAACACAAAAATATGTTTTATTTATTAAAATTAAAATCATCACTTTTATTTTTGTAAATAAATTAATTTAATTAATTTAGTGTTAATTAGGTTTAACTCTTAATATCTTTCGCAAATAATTAAAATTAATGTAGAATTAGGTTTTTACTAACTTTTAATCAATGTAGTTTATTTATTTAAATATTCAAAAATCCAAAAAATATTTTCATTAATTAATTAATTTAATTGTTAATTTAGATTTAGTTTCTATTAATTCAAAAATAAACAAAAAAATGCTTTCTTTTCAAAAAAGGGGTCAAAACCCTAAAAAATGCACCGTTTTAATTTCTCGCACGCGATCCATATTTTCATATTATTATAATTGCTTTCGGAATGTAATAGCTTTTAATTAGGACTTTATTTTATCACTTTCTTTTATTTTCCGCAATTTAAATTTCAAGGGTTGTTTTTGGCGATGTAAATACCCGACGCCTTATAATAGTTAGATTTGATTTCCGCAATTTAAATTCCGCAAATCATTAACTGTTAGATGTTTGATAATAGGGAATGCATGACAAGATCAAATCTTTAACCTAAAATCAATATAGCTCACCCATGACATGTACCAAGATAAAATTAACCGAAATAACACACTCGCACATGCGCACTCTTAGGGTACACCTCACTTGGTTGCCTTCGAACGTGATCATTGAGTATAGGAAGTTTTAGAGGTCGCCCTCTTGTCCAAAGATCATAAGTTGCCTCGAAACGGTTGCCTCAGATAAAATGATCTAAGACATTAGGGTTACCGCTAAGGCGTCCTAACATTGCTTTAGTGACCGCATGTCCCTTAATCGAATTGACCCTTAAAACTCCAACGACGGTGCTACCTACTCCTCAATAGTGGGATAGCATTGTCTAAAGGACATTTGTACAGATTAATTCCTTTTTCGAGTAGGTAGATGGTTCTTAAGTACTTGCTCATTTCAAAACAAAATAAAACTTTTCGCACTTACACCTTACAAACAAAAACTTATTTCAAACCCACAAACACAAAGAAAAGAAAATTTTGAAAACACAATGAGCAAGTACCTAAGAGCCCGTGGATAACCACAGATAGAAAGGGTTCTAATACCTTCCCTTTCTATAATCTACCTCCCGAACCCGAGAAACATCTCAAAAAAGGAATTTTTCTGTGCTTTTTTCCTTTCCTTGTTGGATAAAATAAAAGACGATGGTGACTCTTGCTTACCGCGACATTTTGCGAAAACAAACGCAAAACGCAAACCAGCATTCCAAAACAGTCAGTTCTCTTCACCGTATCACAGAACTGGTGACTCTGTTGGGGATAGTTATAAAGTGAGGTGTACCTTAGGATTAGATCATTGTGTTTTCAATTGTATGCTTGGTATGCTTTAATTTTATGGGCTTGTATCGGAGTTTCTATAGATCCTAACCCAGATCTGGGGGTACCCTTTAGGTAAGTAGCAATAAACTGTGAGGGAACTGTCCAACATAGACCGACACGGTTGAAGCAGTAGCTACATTGGTGTGGCACTTTAGTCTGTACCGATATCCCTTGTGTTGGAACAAGGAGAATATGGGTTTTCTAAGGGGTCATTAAGCACCAACTGACCTTAGAACCTTTAAATTGACCAACTTGGCCATAGAACAGTAGCAGTATGCTACACTCATTGAGACTAAACTCTCGCGATGATTTTGGCCGCAAGAAAAGGTTGCTAAACTGGAATTATGACCGATTGAGGGTAGTCAGTGATATTGAGATCCTCTAGAACCCGGTTACTATTTTTAGGACAGGTTTAAACCAACTGAACTGAAAGAGGGTAGTACCTAAGCTCCTTGCCAGCCTGAAATCTAAGGGCTCTCTGTGTGACTTGTGTGCCTTTACCATGTTTGCTATTTGTGGATACTTGTGGTGTGCTTACTATCATGACATCATGACATCATATCATTGCATACATCTTGCATTGGACTAACCTATTTCAAATATAGGAGGGATTCATCTTTGTTCTGTTTTGTAGGTCATCATGATGCCCATGCGTAAGAATACCATCCGGATCAACTTTGTCCAGGTTCCTACCTTGCTTAAAGATTTGGTTGCAAAGATGCTTGATACTACTTCCTTTCTCAGGAGGCATGGTTATCTTCTCAGTTTGGTCACCTCCAAATTGGACGAACAGATGATTAGTGTTTTGGTCCAATTCTATGACCCGCTCTACCATTGCTTTACTTTCCAGGACTACCAGTTGGTCCCCACCCTAGAAGAATTCTCTGAGCTGCTCGGTATCTCTGTTCTAGAGCAGACCCCGTTTACTGGTTGGGAGAAGATTCTTAGGCCCGAAGAGATTGCTGCAGCCCTTCATATGACCAAAGAAAAGGTAATGGCTAATTGGGAAACTAGAAGTGGAGCAAAGGGCTTTCTGACTAAGTTCTTGGTTGGTAAGGCTAACTACTTCTGGGATAGTCTAGACTTCAAGGCGTTCGAGGATATTCTGGCTCTTCTGATATATGGCTTGGTATTGTTTCCGAACTCTGACTCCTTTGTTGATGTTAATTCGGTAAAGATCTTCATCTCTCGGAATCCTGTACCCACTCTCTTGGGTGACATTCTTCATCAGCTCTATGCTCGTACTGTTCGAAAGCGGGGAACCTTGATGTGCTGTGCTCCATTATTGGCAAGGTGGTTTATTTCGCACCTTCCCAAGTCAGTGCTGAAGAACAAAGAAGGCATGGGTTGGGCTTATAGGGTTATGTCTCTCTCGCCTAACGACATCATTTGGACCCTCAAAGGTATGGACGAGGTGACTATCATTGATCGCTGTGGGGAATACCCCAATGTTCCATTGATTGGAACCCATGGAGGAATTTCTTACAATCCGTTCTTAGCCTTACGTCAGTTTGGGTGTTCCATAAGAGAAGGACCTCACGAGCTGCTAATGCCTCATATCATCTTTGATTTTCAAGGGGATGGCGACGAGCTACGTCGGAGATTCATAAGGGCTTGGGATAGAGTTCACCAATCTGATCCACATGAGCTGGGCCCAAAGACTTCACTTCCAATGGAGCCATATCTCAGATGGGTCTGTATCCGTGCCCAAAAGCTGGGTATGCCATATGAAGTTGTCCGGCCTGTCATTCTTGAAGTTGCTAATGAAGAAGGAGTTCTTCCAACCATCCTCCATCCTTATATGCCCACTGACATTGGGGAACTGAAAAGGTCTTGGATGCAGCTGAGAGAGGAACAGTATTCTTACCGAGAGAGGTTCAACGAGCAAGAGCAGAAGATCTAGAAGTTGACTAGGCAGTTAGAGAACGAGCGAATTCTCAACGACTATGTCCGCACCGACAAAAAGAGACCATGGGAGCATTGATTTACCTTTGATGATTTCCTTTCCAATTTTTATTTACTTTTCAGTATTTCCTTTCATGTAACGCCTTAAGGGCAATCAGTTGAACAATTTGAATTTTAAAGTTTATCTAATAAAGTGTGTTTCCTTTCTGGTTTACAAATTTGAATCTCTCAAATTGTCTTTGAAATCATAATCATACACATTTCATCCCATGCACTCCATAACAGGTACCCATTACAGGTCTCTTATCTTCTCCGTTGTTTATTTCAGCACTCACTCATCATGTCTGCTGAACCTTCAACTGAGCAAGCTATCAAGGCCCTACAGGCCCAGAATGCCCAATTTCAAGAACTGTTCATGAATCTGGCTAAGGGTCAGCAAGATCTGAAGACCCTTATTATGAAAGAGAAGAAGAAGAAGAATAGGACAATCTTGTTCAACACTGGGCACAGGTTTGGAAACCGGCTACAGAATGAAGTTGATCTGACCACCTCATTTGGAGGGAAGGATAGTCAGGAAGAAAGGAGGGCTCCTAGACCTATAGTCTCCGACAACGAGACAGACTTCGATGAAGAACAGTATCCTCCGGCCGAGGACAGATACAAACAACTGGAAGACCGGTTGAGTGCTATGGAAGTTTAGAAAGTTCCTGGTCTGGACTTTGGTGATCTAGGTCTATCATCTGGGGTGGTAATTCCCCATAAATTCAAGGCACCGGCCTTTTCTAAGTATGACGGAGTTTCTTGTCCGAAGCTACACCTCCGGTCGTATGTGAGGAAGATTCAGCCATACACCGCTGATAAGAACTTATGGATCCATTTCTTTCAAGACAGTCTCTCAGGGACTCAGCTTGAGTGGTTCTATCAGTTAGACAGAGCCAGTATCCGCAGTTGGGAAGATTTGGCTACTGCTTTCTACAGGCAGTACCAGTATAACTCCGACCTCGCTCCCACGCGTACCCAACTCCAGGGTATGTCAATGGGAACGAGTGAAGGATTCAAAGATTATTCCCAGAAGTGGAGGGACCTCGCCGGAAGAGTACAACCACCCTTGGCTGATCGGGAGCTTGTTGACATGTTTCTGGGGACCTTGTCTGGTCCATTCTTCAACCATCTGATTGGAAGCTCTTCATCTGGGTTTACAAAGCTCATTTTGACCAGTGAGAGGATTGAAGTTGGTATTAAGGCTGGTAAGATACAGAAGGGTGCTTCGTCAAGCACCGAGAAGAAGCCATTTAAGAAAGAGTCCAGTGCTGTCTACAGTGCAAGAAGACAAAATAGACCTGAACACCGCCAAGCTGTTAATGCGGTTGTTATTTCAAAACCTGCTGGTGCTCCTCAGTACAACAATCAACAAAAGGACGAGAGACCTAAGAGGAAATTCACACGTCTCAGCATGACCTTGTCTCAGATTCTGCCACAGTTACTGAAGACCAATCTGGTGATTCTAAAGGAAGCCCCAAAGAATTCAAATACAACGTCACTAAGGTATAACCCTAATGCCCGCTGTGCTTATCACTCTGATAGCCCGAGGCATAATACAGATGATTGTTGGACTTTGAAGAATAAGATACATGACTTAATTGATGCGAAGGAGATTGAGTTCGAGGCGCCCGAAAGGCCTAATGTTGTGACTGCTCCTATGCCCAAGCATGGAGTAAATGCTATAGAAGAAGATTCGTTTGTGGTTTCTGTGAATGATATTGCTACCTCTTTGATGACTGTGAAGAAGAACCTTTTGCTAGCCGGTTTATTTCTGGGCTGTGACGAAAGTTGCATATGTGTTCTGTTCTGCCTACCGGTTGTCCGCTTTTGAAATCAGGTATCCAACACCTGATGGATAGTAAAGAAATTCTGTTTGAGAAGATTGTTGTTCCTCTAGTTCATACTGAAGAAGTTGCCATCTGTGATACGGTGGGAAAACTGACTTGAATTTTGCGTTTGTGTTCGCAAATGTTTCGGTTTAGCAAGAGTCGCCACCGACTTTTTATTTTATCCTAAGGAAAGGTCAAAAAGCACAGGAAAGACCTTTGAGATGTTTTCTTGGGTTCAGGGAGTAGATTATAGAAAGGGAAGGTATTAGCACCCTTTCTATCCATGGTTATCCATGGGCTCTTAGTTACTTGCTTAGATCATTTGCTTTGCTTTTCAATTGTTTGAAATGGTGCTTTGTGTGTGGTTTTGAAAGATGTTTTGAAAAGAGACCATCGTTGTGGCAACCTTTGTAATGATTCTTGTTTGAATGTATACAAAGGTGTTTTTGTCTTTTGAAAAGTTTTCAATGTTTGAAAGTAGGGTTTTGAAATTGTGTTGTGAAGTGTGTTTGAAAAATGGCAAGGATATTTTTGCAAGTTTGATCAAGTAACTCAGAGCTATCTACCCTATTTTACTCAAAGATCTTTCTCATGTTTTTAACACTTTCAACAGTGTTGTTTCACCATTGTATTTGGTGAACAACCTTGTGTTAGGATGTTAAACGGGACGGGCACGGGTCATCGTATAGACCATGATAACAATAGGGTCAAGTGTCTTTGGCAATTTTCCTTAAGGGACTATGATCATTTTGTTTAGGCAACTCCGATAACGTCATCGAGGGACTATGATCATTTTGATTGTTTTTGTTTTGCCAAAGTACTTGACATGCAACCATGGCCCATTTTTTGAAGGCAACAAGTGGATGAAACCCTAGGGGTGCAAGTGTGCATTGTGATTGTTTTTCATGCATGTTTATCTTGGATTAGGTCAAGCTATTTGTTGATTGATTTTGCATACAAACCCTAGGTCTAGGCATGGTATAATTGAAAGCTTTTAAATGTGTGGGAATTTAAATGCTACACTATTACAACATGATATAGGGAGGGGGTACAAATTTAAATTGGGGATACTTGACAAGGGAATAAATTCATTACAACCATATCGAATATACAAGGCAATATTTAACATTTAAATAAATACAATTAAGTAAATAAAATGTATTATGCCAAAAAGATTTTTTATGTATGTGAAAAAGGTATTTTTTAATGTGAAACATAAACAAATAAAAAGTCAAATTTTAATTATTTTGGTTATTTAGGGAAAAACCCTAATTTTCAAATAAATAGCAATATTTATTAATTATATACAATAATATATTAATTTATACAAAAATAAAAGTATATTGTAAAAAAGTATTTTTTTAGTGTCAAATATTAATAAAAATAAAGATGTATTATTTTTGTATTTTTTGTCCTAATTATCTAATAAAATAAAGTATATATATATATATATATATATATATATATATATATATATATATATATATATATATTAAACATATTAAACATATAAAAATAAAATTAATTATTTACAAAAAAGTGTGTATTCAAGAAAATATTTTCAAATGTAAATAAAAAATAAGTATATTTTTTTATATTTTTTTTAGGGTTTTAATAAGAAGGATTTAGATTATTTACATATGTATGCTTAATAAAATAAAATAAATATCAAATAAATATGAAAAAATATGGAAAATTATTTTTGTCATTTTTATATTTCATATGAAAAATAATAAAGTCAGAATAGAAATAAAAATGTCACAAAATGATAAATATCAAATAAATGGGCCAGGGGGTGTAAACTGAATATGAGGGGTGCCAGAAGCAAGCCTGTACAGGCCCAGCCCAAGCCAGCTTCTTCTTCAAACTCTGAACAAAATATGCGCGCGCCTGGTTCAAATGCTACATCCTGGAAACGTGACTTTTTGCCAAAACTTACAACATCAAACTTGTAGAGAATTTAAACACGAATCTAACCATATAAAGCATTGAATCTAACTCTCAAAGACCAGAGAGAATTTCTCTGGCCCTAAAATCTGACCTAGCTTTTTTCACATGTTCATGGATGAAATTCTCCTAGCACACTTAATATAAATGAAAGCTGATCATATGTATGGATTCATGGCATTGAATACTACATTTTTCATTCACAATCCTAAAGCTAAATGTTCCTAAATAGAGAGATCAAAAGTGATAAAAAAACTGTTTCAGTTGGAATCGAATAGGGTAATGTAGCAACCTTTAATGGTGTTTGAGCTTCTGTAGAGCTTGCCTGAGGTCCAAGGAAGCTTCTCTAATGCTTGGCTTGCTTTGAAGCTACTTGAATCGTGCTGTAGAACTTAACCTGCAGAGCTTGGAAATGAAAATGGAAAAGTGTATTAGAGGTGTTACAGCTGGTGTTTAAGGTTTGAGATAGTTTGGATGGATGAAATGGAAGGTGTTTGAACAGGTTTGGGCCAAAACGCACGAGCAAATTGTTCTATGGAAGTCAAGTTGCAGATCCTGCCCTATTTTGCAGAAAAATAGTGGTTCTGAGTGTGAGGAGGTTTGAGTGATGAATGAGTCGTGCTTTAGGTTTATTGGGAGGTATGGAAACTGTGTGCAATGTTTGCTTAAGCTCTTATTTACAGATATGAGAGTTGGTCTTTGTTTTGTAAGTTTTTCTTCTACTTGAAGCAAGAAAGTGGCAATGATGTTATAGACCTGTACCATCCTTCCTATCATGCTGCAACTTTGGTTCTTGGTAACTGGAATTAGTGGACTTGATCTTGCCTCAAAGATCTGGCCCCATGTCTCAAAGATTTAGCTTTTGACATAAAGTGACATTAGGCAAAAATGGCAATTTTCCTTTTTCTACTTAAGGTTTAAACTTGTGTATAATGCTCAAATGAACAAAACAAAGGCTTGGACTGATGGATTGGCATTAAATTATGGAGTGCAAGTTGGTTTTGAGGCCTGTAATGTTGAACCAAGCTAGCTAGATCAGAATTGCAAGTTGTTATGAACATGTATTGGCCATGGACAAGAGTGAGTTTTTGCCAACTTTGAGAATTCGATTCTCTCTAACCACAAGGGTGTTTGAGGAGTTCTTAGACAATTTGGAAAGCTTGCAACATATAATACAATCCATCTTTATAATGCAACTTGAAAATCCAAGTGGAACTATGTGAAAAATGGCCAAGAAGATGGGTCAAAATCCTGCCTAGATTAGGGTAAACTTTCTCTAAGTTAAAAGTTTTAGGTACCCTTGTTCCAAAAATCATAACTTGAGATACAAGCTTCTTTTGAGAAAACTTTGTGTATGAAAGTTGTAGACTTTGTGATGGACTACAACTTTCATGTTAAAAGTTTTGTTTGAATCCATTTGCATCTGGGTGAAAAAATGGGACAAAGTTAGGAAAAAACAAGAAAATTTTATAACTTAAGAAAAATTCTAAGTTATGAAATTTTCCCATTTCAAACCCTAATTTGCATTTTTGAGTTTCTTGATGAACAAGTTTCATAATTTGACATGTCTTGGTGAAAAATAACTCTTGGAACTTGATTTTGACCAAAAAGTCAAAGTTTGACTTTTCAGTGTACAGTCAAATTTTGATCAGTTGACTGAAAGATTCATCTGTCAATCCTATGCACTTGAGATCTTTTGAACTTGTTGAATGGGTCAAGACAATGTCATTGAGTCCTTGAGTCCATATGTGAGCTTGGTTTTCCATTGGTTAAGTCAAACAGTCAAAAATTACCTTTGTGCAGTCAAAACCCTAAAAATGACCATTTTGCCCTTTTGGTGATCTGATCAAATTTCTTGTGGAATTGTGATCCAAACTTGATCAAATGACATATATGAGTTCATTATGTTGATGTGGGTCAAATTTCACGAGGTTTGACTGTCAATGGGCCACAGTTGACTTTTTCCCCAATACAGTTGATTTCTAGGTCAACTGTCCAATTGATTGGGCAAAAATTTGAATCAAGGCTTGAAACTTGGTATGGATAAACTTTGTGAGTCCAGTATGAAGTATGAAAGTCACTTTGGGCATTGCAGGCCAAAACATCACTGTGCAAACTCAAACCCTAGTTTAGGTCAACAGTGCAAGGAAGTGTCTTGAGTAGAGCAAACCCTAGCTTGATCTTTAGTTCCAAGAGTCTTGTGATGAGAAAATGTTGGTGAAAAGGGAGGGCAAATTTTGGGGTACAACACCATCATTACCATTTTCAACAATTCTTCCAAGGCTCCCTCGAGGAAGCCTGTTAGAATTACATCTGTTCCAAGAATCGCACCGATGATCATCACTGTTCTGGGGCCCATCCCCTATACCTCTGATAAAGTTGTCCCTTGGAACTATGGGACTGATGTTTATTTTCATGGAGTTAAGCAAGAGTTGGATACTGATACTGACGTCAGCAATATTGTCGGACCTGTTAAAGTCACCCGCAGCGGAAGACTTTTCTCACCAGATATCTCTCTGCTAACTTCCCGAAGACCTGTTGTTATTACACCTGCTAGTGTACCTGCTACTATTCCTGTTCAAGTTCCTATTCTTACCCCTGTCTCCGAGTCATCTGACACTCGGGGCAAAGGGATTACCACTGATGTGCCTGCCCAGACGGAGGCACCAAAGACGATTACTGTTGAAGCTTCTAAACAAGAGATGGAAGAGATTCTGAAGATTATCATAAAGAGTGACTACAATGTAGTTGAGCAGCTGGGGCAAACCCCGTCCAAGATTTCTATGTTGTCACTGTTTCTGTGCTCAGAAGCCCATGCCAAGGCTCTGATTACTTTCTTGAAGACTGCCCACGTGCCACAAGAGACATCAGCCGATCAGTTTACAAATTGCGTGGCCAATTTAACTGCGGATAATGGGTTGGGTTTCTGTGACGCTGACTTAACTGCTAAAGGGAAGAATCACAATGATGCTCTGCATGTCTCCATTGAATGTAGGGGCACCACTCTTGCACATGTATTGTTGGATACTGGTTCCTCATTGAACGTTTTGCCGAAGAAAGCTCTAGACCGGTTGGACTGTGAAGGGTTGGAGTTAAAACCAAGCAACATTGTTGTCAGGGCCTTTGATGGGTCTAAAAGAATGGTGCATGGATAAGTTGATATCCCGATCAAGGTTGGTTCTCAGGTTTTCAATTCTACATTCTATGTGATGGACATTCGACCATCTTATTCTTGTTTGCTGGGTCGTCCATGGATCCACAAAGCCGGAGCCGTAACCTCAACGCTCCACCAGAAGCTGAAATACTCGGTCAAAGGGAAGATTGTGACAGTGCAAGGAGAGGAAGAGTACATGGTTAGCCACCTCAACTCCTTCCGATATGTAGAGATGGACGGGGAGTTCATTGAGACCCCATTTCAGCATTTTGAAGAAGTTCCCCAGACACTGGCGTCAGCTGAGACTGTTGTTGAAGGTTCTCCTATGAAGATGGCTTCCTTCAAGGATGCCCGGGCTGTTGTTGAGAAAGGTGGGTGTGCGAATTGGGGACAAATCCATAATTTTACACAGAAGACTAATAAGTTTGATTTGGGTTTCACTGCAGAAGCTCAATGGGCTGTTCGGAATGCAAGGATCGGAAGACCTCCCGTGTTCATCAGCAACTCGGGAATGAATGCCAATGAAGATGATGTGGAAGAGTCTGAGTTTGAAAGCTGGATCTATCCTACGATCGACGGTGGACCAAGCAACTAGACAGCAAAGGACTTCATCCCTATTACTTTTGTTACCCAGTAATGAAACTTTTGTTTTGAATTTGTAACAAACAATATTTTAAACTTTATGGCCCGGTGTCTTACCCGGGGCACCGTGGCTTCATTTGTGAGGGCTTTATGTGTGTCATTTTCATATATCGTTAACAAAAGCATTGGACGTTCTTGCATTTGAAATTTTGCGCTCCTTGTTTTTCTTTTATTATATATTGCAAAACAGCTATTTTACACACACTCACGTATACAGGTCCACATCCACTCTGGATCTCACTGGTAACGACTCTGCTACTGCCAGTTATGACTTCGAAAATCCGATCAACTTAGTCGAAGACGAAGGTGAAGATGATTGTGAAGTTCCTGGTGAACTTGCAAGACTGTTACTTCAGGAAGAGAGGGTTATTCAGCCACATGAAGAGCCGGTAGAATCAGTGAATATGGGTACCGAGACAGATAAGAAAGAGGTCAAGATCGGTGCAAATTTGGAGCTTAGTGTGAAGCAACGGTTGATTCAGATGCTGCATGACTACGTTGAGATCTTTGCCTGGTCTTACGAAGATATGCCTGGGTTGGATACTGACATTGTGGTTCATCGCCTGCCTACCAAGGAAGACTGTCCTCCCGTGAAACAAAAGGTCGGCCGAATGCGCCCTGAGATGTCTGAGAAAATCAAGGCTGAAGTTATGAAACAGTTTGACACCGGTTTTCTAGCAGTTACTTCTTACCCTCAGTGGGTGGCCAACGTGGTTCCTGTGCCGAAGAAAGATGGTAAGGTTCGAATGTGTGTTGATTATAGGGATCTAAACAGGGCGAGTCCCAAGGATGATTTCCCTCTACCTCATATCGATATTCTGGTTGACAACACTACTCAGCACAAGGTATTCTCCTTTATGGATGGTTTCTCTGGTTATAATCAGATCAAAATGGCTCCCGAAGACATGGAGAAGACTACCTTTGTTACTCAGTGGGGTACCTTTTGCTACAAGGTCATGCCTTTTGGACTGAAGAACACTGGGGCAACATATCAACGTGCCATGGTTTCTTTGTTTCATGACATGATCCATTATGAGATTGAAGTATATGTCGACGATATGATTGCAAGGTCCCAAACTGAAGAAGAACACCTTGACCATCTACAGAAGCTGTTTGACAGATTGAAGTTGTACAATCTGAGGTTAAACCCGAACAAGTGCACCTTCGGGGTAAGGTCTGGTAAATTGCTGGGCTTCGTCGTAAGCGACAAGGGTATTCAAGTGGATCCCGCAAAGGTGAAAGCTATACAAGAGATGCCAGCCCCCAGAACAGAGAAAGAAGTCAGAGGCTTTCTGGGACGTCTGAACTACATTGCCCGATTTATCTCGCACTTGACTGCTACTTGTGAGCCAATCTTCAAGCTGCTGAAGAAAGATCAAGTAGTACGTTGGAACGATGAATTCCAGGCCGCTTTCGAAAGGATCAAAGAGTATCTCCAAGAGCCACATATTCTAATGCCACCAGTTGAGGGGAGACCTTTGATCTTATACTTGACAGTACTTGATAACTCAATGGGGTGTGTGCTGGGGAAGCATGACGAGTCTGGCCGAAAAGAGCATGCCATTTATTACCTTAGCAAAAAGTTTACCGACTGTGAGACCCGATACTCACTGCTCGAGAAAACTTGCTGCGCTTTGGCATGGGCTACTCGCTGGCTGAGACAGTATATGCTGACTCACATTACTCTATTGATTTCAAAAATGGATCCAATCAAATATATCTTCGAAAAGCCCACCTTGTCCGAAAGAATAGCAAGATGGCAGATGATCTTGATTGAGTATGACATCCAATATACGACCCAAAAGGCAATTAAGGGGAGTGTGTTGGCAGACCATTTGGCACATCAAGCAGTGGATGATTATCAGTCTATGAACTTTGAATTTTCGGACGAGAATATCATGTTGGTAACTGATTGTGAGACACCTGGACCGGATGAAGGACCTGAAGAAGGATCCCGATGGTCTATGTACTTTGATGGAGCTTCAAACGCTTTGGGTAACGGCATTGGTGCTGCGATCATATCTCCTAAAGGCTCTCATACTCTGTTCACCACCCGACAATGTTTCAACTGCACTAACAACATGGCGGAGTATGAAGCGTGCATCATGGGTCTTCGAGCAGCAATTGACCTAAGGATTAAGTTTCTAAGTGTTTTCGGAGATTCCGCTCTCGTGATCAGTCAGATCAAAGGCGAGTGGGATACGAAACACCCAAATCTTATTCCTTACAAGGAGTATGTATTGATGTTGCTTCCCCATTTCGAGGAGATAACCTTTGAACACTTCCCTAGAGAGGAGAATCAGTTGGCGGACGCGCTAGCTACAATGTCTTCTATGTTCAAAGTCAATTGGGACAACGAAGCTCCCCGGATTATCATTGAAAGATTGGACGAAACTGCACATTACTGTGATCTTGAGACTGAAGAGGTAGCAGATAAACCTTGGTTTCATGAGGTGAAGAGGTATCTTGAAGCCCAAGAATACCCCGAGGGTGCATCTGTTAATGACAAGAAGTTTCTAAGAAGGTTCGCAGCAAAGTTCTTCATCATCAATGGCATTCTTTACAAGCGTAACCAAGATTCAACCTTACTGCGTTGTGTGGATAAGAACGAAGCAGAAAAGATCATGGCGGAGTTACATGAAGGTACTTTCGGAACTCATTCCAGTGGACATACCATGGCAAATAAAATCCTACGGGCAGGATATTATTGGTCCACAATGGAAGTTGACTGTTATCAGCATTCTCGGACATGTCACAAGTGCCAAGTCTATGCTGATAAGGTGCACATACCTCCAGTTCCTCTGAACATCTTGACAGCACCTTGGCCTTTTGCAATGTGGGGCATTGATATGATCGGCGAGATCAGACCTACAACATCCAACGGGCATCGTTTCATCTTGGTGGAAATTAATTACTTTACGAAGTGGGTTAAAGCAGCTTCCTTTGCTACTGTAACCAAGAACGTCGTGGCACGATTCATTCGGCACAATCTGATCTGTCGATATGGTGTACCAGAGAGGATCATAACGGACAATGGTACCAATCTCAATAACAAGATGATCACCGAGCTCTGCGAGCAGTTCAAGATACAACATCATAACTCTTCTCCCTACTGGACGAAGATGAATGGGGCTGCCGAAGCGGCTAATAAGAACATTAAGAAGATTGTGCAAAAGATGACAGTAACATACAAAGACTGGCACGAGATGTTACCATTCGCGCTTCATGGGTACCGTACCTCAGCGCAGACATCAACAGGGGCAACACCCTATTCCTTGGTATATGGCATGGAGGCCGTATTGCCCATTGAAGTTCAGATACCCTCTCTTCGAATCATGAAGGATGCAGGTTTAAGCGAAGATGACTGGATTCAGACCCGGCTTGATCAGTTAAACCTAATCGACGAAAAGAGACTTACTGCTATTTGTCATGGTCAGACGTACAAAAAACGGATGATCAAGGCATTTAACAAGAAAGTCAGACGACAAGAGTATCAAGTTGGGGACCTGGTAATCAAGCGCCTTTTCTTACCTCAAGGTGATCCCAGGGGCAAATGGACCCCTACTTACGAAGGACCATTTGTGGTTAAGAACATTTTCTCAGGAGGAGCTATGATTCTAACCACCATGGATGGTGACGACCTTCCTCACCCCGTCAATGCAGACATAGTGAAAAGATACTACGCATAATCAAAGACCCGCTAGGTTGACTGGCCTAGGCAAAAATAAGGGCTTCCCGGCGAACCAAAAGGGTTCGGGCAAAAATAAGGGATGAAAATGAAAAAAATCTGTACACCCGGCAATTCGAAAACCTGAAAAGGCGGCTTGGGCAAAAAAGGGTATCCCGGTGGACTGAAAACCCGAAAGGGCGGTCCAGGAAAAAAATTAGGGATCAAAGCGTAACACTATGTCTCATTGGATCACCTTGCATCCAGACTTCAGTATCGACTATCAAGCTCGGACGACACTAATCAATCTGATTCATCTTTAACCAACAGCAAAGCGATGAGATGCTCAAGGATATAAAGGAAATAGCAGAGTTGGAACCCAATGGGATTATTCACATAGCTGTTTTGTTTTCTTTTCACAAATTGTATAAATTCCATTTGTTCGGCGGCATTCTCTTACTAGGACGTTAGCCTCTTGTACAAAAAACTCCTATTTATAGGCCAAACTGCAAAATCAATATAAATTCATTTTCAGATAAATTTCAAACTGTTTTTTCCTTTATCTGTTTTGTTTTGCAAAGAACGTCCAAAGTTCATTTTTTTATATATGCATTTGACATTAATTGTTGATCATAAATATTTACATGTGAAACAAAAGACGAATTACGGGTAATATCAGAAACAAGGGCAATAAGAATTATCCGAGCTGTAGGGTTGCTCTGTTCACCAGGTACAAAGCTAGATTCAGCTGAAGAATATGGCTAAGGTACCTTCACTCCCCGCAGAGTAAGGCAGTATTGGTAGTTCTCCCAGCTGAGACTTGCAACCATGAACGAATCAACAATACTCTCCTCAAGCAGAGTTTGGTCTACCATCGGCACTAAAAAGGTCTTAATATTCCCCAGTGGAGTATGAGAATATTCCCCAGTAAGTATAAGAGTATCCCCGGCAGTCTTAATATTCCTCAACAAAGTATAAGAATGTTCCCCGGCAGAATACAAGATACCCCCAGTAGGGTCATTATTTCCCCAGCGCAGTCTGAAAAAGCTTCCCCAACGGAGTTGAAGCGTCATCCCCAGTAGACTCTGGAAGTTTACCCCTCGGCAGAGTACAAAAATAAATCTCCCCATCCAAGTTCAAAAGATCATTCCTAGCAGAATTCAGAGAAGTATCCCCACAAGAGTCTAACAGGGTTACCCTTAGCAAGTTACAACTGAAGATCCATCCCCAGCGGAGTTTATCGTTAAAATCCCCAGTGGAGCTTATCAGCGGAATCCCCAGTAAGAGTTTATCGTTAAAATCTTCAGCAAAATATCTCTTCCCCACAGAGTAATTCCCCTCAGAGTAATCTCCTCATCAGTTTATTCCCCAACGGAGTTCTCTTCTCCTGCAGGTTTATTACCTTCGTTCATCATCCCCAGCGGAAACAAAGAATTCAACTCCACTCTCTAGCAGCTATCCGGGATTTATTTTCCCCAGCTAAAACATCACATTTCCATACATCATGATACATGCATATACACATCATACCATACAATCTCATTTATGTTGAGAACATCATTGCTTGATCCATATCATGCATTGCATATGACTGACCTTTGCTTTCCAGGAAAGATGCAGTTAAGTTCTCAACTATGTCAAAGGAGACAAAATCAATTAAATCGATTCCTAAAGATTTTTCTGATGGCAAGCCAGTCAAAAGAGACAAATCCAATTAAATCGATTCCTAAAGATTTTTCTGAGGCCAAGCCAGTCAAAGGAGACAAAACCAGTTAAATCGATTCCTAAATATTTTTCTGATGCGAATGCCGTCAAAGGAGACAAAACCAGTTAAGTCGATTCCTAAAGATTTTTCTGATGCGAACGCAGTCAAAGGAGATAAAACTAGTTAAATCGATTCCTAAAGATTTTTCTGACGCCAATCCAGTCAAAAGAGACAAAACCCCTCTGGTCCAGTTAAATCGATTCCTAAAGATTTTTCTGACACGAATCCAGTCAAAGGAGACAAATCCAGTCAAAGGAGACGAATCCAGTCAAAGGAGACAAATCCAGTCAAAGAAGACAAAACCACCTACCAACAATCTCCAAATGGCATCTGTAAGCCCATTCCCGTTATCACCAGGCTAATACCACTTTATGCGAGTGCAAATTTCTGGGCACTCTAGTGTTCAATCATCTTCCACCTTCAGATCACGAAAGGCCCAAAAGCCAACCTATATCCTCAGTTTTAAGAAGATTGAACAGGGGCAACTGTTGTACCCCAAAATTTTCCCTCCCATATTTCTCAAGACATTGCAAGAAGAACCTCCAAGTGGCTCAAGATTGCTCAAAGAGTTGGACAGTCAAATCATCTCCTAAGGCAGTCAACCTCAAATTAGGGTTTTGTGTTGCATCAAGGTCCTTACACCCAAATGACCTCAAGTTCTACCCAATGTCCTAATATGTTCTCAAGATCATCCATGTCAAATTTCAAGCCTTGCAGAGAAAGTTTGGTCAGTCAATTGCCCAAGAGGCCCAAAAATCGACTATGCTAGGGCAAAAGTCAACTGTGACCTATATACAGTCAAACTTCAAGATTTTTTGTCAACATTCTCATTTTTAAGGATACTTCATCATTTTATCAAGGGTTGATCATGATTCACCAAGGATTTCTCAAAATTCATCAAGATTCAAAAGTTGCTAAATTAGGGTTTTGTGGGAAAAGTCAACTCAAATTTTGACCAAGCATAACTTTCTCATACTTTATGATAAATGACCCATCAAAATCTCATTTTGAATAAAATGCAATTTCCTACAATCCATCTTCACACCCCAAGATCAAGAAATGCACTCACAAGAAGTTACAAATTTGGACATTATAGGTCATTTTTGAAAGTCAACAAAAACACCTTTTTTGCCGAAGCTTATAACTTGATCATGGAATATCAAAATGCGATGAGACCAAAAGGGTTGTTGGAGGACATCTCAAGGTTTCTAAAAAGTCAAATAACACCTCCAAAAGTTCAAAATTGAAGAAGTTATGCATTGTTGAAGTTGGGCATTTTTCCAAAATTGCCAAAAGTCAACTATCCACAAAACTTCAAATTTTGTCAAATGGGCCCAATTTTTTCCACTTGATTTGGTCTTGTAACACTACACACGTGTCCTATATTCAGTCTTATGTTCATTCATTGATTTTACTATTTTATTTGATTTTTATTAATTTAACTCATTTTAAATCAATTTAAAATAAAATAAAATCCAAATCTTAACCAAATGGAATCTTTTTGATTGATACAGGTCTTTAATATCATTATGGACAAGATCAAACTCGTATCAAGCCTTATTATGCACAAAATATTGGATTTTTGATCAAATTGGAAAGGTTTTCATGGAAGATCATATGAAATCTTAATTCATCAATTCACAAGGATTCAAAGCCCAATATTTGACCTAATACAATGCTTGATACATATACAACACAAGGCATACGATTTCATGACCTAGAGGCTGCACAATCTGGAAAACCAAAACTTGAAAAAGCTTGAAAAAGTGTGGAATCGAAATCTTGGTTAGAGGACAATTCAACATAAAATCTCAATGTGGTTCTCTTGCTAGACATCCACTAAGTCTATTGCAATCAAAACCAAGCGCTCTCCCTCCCTGAATCTCGCTCTAAGCTTCCTTGAACCCCGCCCTGTACACGAAATTTCAACCTCTCATTCTTGCATTTTTTTGACAAAACGTGGACATATTCTTGATCCTTGCATGATATCTGAACTTTCTACATTATTTAATTGCATTTATATAGCCTATAATTCCCTACCCGAAACTAGGGTTCGTGCTTCTTGTTTTTAGGCGTTTTTGCTACAGGTAAAATTAGGGCAAACGATGGACAGGGATGGACTCAGGAGAGGAAGACGAACGTGGCTATGGTCTTGGAATTAATTTCCATGGCCTATAACTCATTTTAGGATTGACCTAGGGATTTTGTTGCGGATTCAAATCCGCAGGAAAAATAACCAGGGCCATTGGAGAAGATGAAGACATGTTCATATCCGATTGGCCCATTCAAACAAATCTCGCGCGTTTTTATGATTTCTGGCATATTAGTTATTTTCTACATATATTAGTTGTTGCTTGTTATAATAACAAATACGTGCAGTAGTTGAGTTGGTAAAGGCGCTAGTGGAAAATCCAATGGGACCTGGGTTCGAATCCCAGGTCCTCCAAAACTTTGTGTTATTTTGTTTCAGATATTCCAACGCGTTTCAGCAAGCGTAGCACACCATACTCCTCAAATCTCCAGGCGCTAGATGGCCTCCAGGCCAAATCTAAAGGTTAAGATTGAATGACCACCATGCACCCAAGTCAACACCCGCGTGGAGAAACAGGAAGTCAACCCAGGCCTGCGTGTAAATGGGCCTCAAAATGCCAAGTCTCACCTCCTGATTTGGGCCTGAACCCCCTTGGGTTATTTCTTTTCCTCTTTATATTTTCATTTTATTTATTTTGTTTTAATTATTATTTTTATTGTTTAATTAACCAATTAAGTTTTTTTCCTCGTAAAATCAAAAACACAAAAATATGTTTTATTTATTAAAATTAAAATCATCACTTTTATTTTTGTAAATAAATTAATTTAATTAATTTAGTGTTAATTAGGTTTAACTCTTAATATCTTTCGCAAATAATTAAAATTAATGTAGAATTAGGTTTTTACTAACTTTTAATCAATTTAGTTTATTTCTTTAAATATTCAAAAATCCAAAAAATATTTTCATTAATTAATTAATTTAATTGTTAATTTAGATTTAGTTTCTTTTAATTCAAAAATAAACAAAAAAATGCTTTCTTTTCAAAAAAGGGGTCAAAACCCTAAAAAATGCGCCGTTTTAATTTCTCGCACGCGATCCATATTTTCATATTATTGTAATTGCTTCCGGAATGTAATAGCTTTTAATTAGGACTTTATTTTATCGTTTTCTTTTATTTTCCGCAATTTAAATTTCAAGGGTTGTTTTTGGCGATGTAAATACCCGACGCCTTGTAATAGTTTAGATTTAATTTCCGCAATTTAAATTCCGCAAATCATTAACTGTTAGATGTTTGATAATAGGGAATGCATGACAAGATCAAATCTTTAACCTAAAATCAATATAGCTCACCCATGACATGTACCAAGATAAAATTAACCAAAATAACACACTCGCACATGCGCACTCTTAGGGTACACCTCACTTGGTTTCCTTCGAACGTGGTCTTTGAGTATATGAAGTTTTAGAGGTCGCCCTCTTGTCCAAAGATCATAAGTTGCCTCGAAACGGTTGCCTCAGATAAAATGATCTAAGATATTAGGGTTACCGCTAAGGCGTCCTAACATTGCTTTAGTGACCGCATGTCCCTTAATTGAATTGACCCTTAAAACTCCAACGACGGTGCTACCTACTCCTCAATAGTGGGATAACGTTGTCTAAAGGACATTTGTACAGATTAATTCCTTTTTCGAGTAGGTAGATGGTTCTTAAGTACTTGCTCATTTCAAAACAAAATAAAACTTTTCGCACTTACACCTTACAAACAAAAACTTCTTTCAAACCCACAAACACAAAGAAAAGCAAATTTTGAAAACACAATGAGCAAGTACCTAAGAGCCCGTGGATAACCACGGATAGAAAGGGTGCTAACACCTTCCCTTTCTATAATCTACCTCCCGAACCCGAGAAACATCTCGAAAAAGGAATTTTTCTGTGCTTTTTCCTTTCCTTGTTGGATAAAATAAAAGACGGTGGTGACTCTTGCTTACCGCGACATTTTGCAAAAACAAACGCAAAACGCAAACTAGCATTCCAAAACAGTCAGTTCTCTTCCCACCGTATCACACCTAGTAAGAGGAAATCAAAGAAAGAATTAAAGGAATACAAAGTGAAAACAAAATAATAGCCATGTGAAAGTAATCTCATTGGGTTCCAACTCCTCCATTTCCCCTATGTCTTCAAACATCATCCCTTGTCGTTGAAAGAAGTTGATTGAATTGATCTTATACCATTGAACTTGGACCTTGGTTATAAAGCTGGCTGTAGTGATTTCACGGGACATAGTCATATGTTTTGATCCTTAAATTTTTCTTGGACCGTCCTTTCGGGTTTTCAGCCCACAAGGATACCCTTTTTTGCTCAAGCCGCCCTTTCGGGTTTTCGACTTGCCGGGTGTATAATCCTTTGTATATATCCCTAAATTTTTCCTGAACCTCTTTGATTCGCCGGGATGCCCTTATTTTTTCCTAGGTATGTCAACCTAGCGGGTCATTTTTATGTATAGTATTTTTTGACTATGTCTGCGTTCACAGGATGCAGGAACTCTTCACCGTCCATAGTAGTTAGCATCATGGCTCCGCCAGAGAATAATTTCTTAACAACAAATGGCCTTTCGTAAGTGGGAGGCCATTTTCCCCTGGGATCTCCTTGAGGGAAAATGATGCGCTCTATTACCAAATTGCCAGTCTGATAAACTCGAGGTTTGATCTTCTTGTTGAAAGCCTTGATCACACGCTTTAGATACATTTGACCATGAAAAACAGCAGCCAGTCTCTTCTCGTCAATTAAGTTCAACTGATCCAACCTAGTATGAATCCATTCATCTTCGCCTAATTCTACTTCTTTCATAATCCTTAAGGAAGGAATCTGAACTTCCATAGGTAAGACAGCTTCCTTGCCATAGACTAAAGAGAAAGGTGTTTCCCCAGTTGATGTTCATTCTGAATTACGGTAGCCATGTAGAGCAAATGGTAGAATCTCATGCCAATCCTTATAGGTCACCACCATATTTTGCATAATCTTCTTTATGTTTTTATTGGCAGCTTCTACTGCGCCATTCATCTTAGATTTGTATGGAGAAGAGTTGCGATGCTTAATTTTGAACCGCGTACAAAGTTCAGTGATCATAGAATTGTTGAGATTAGTTCCGTTATCAGTGATGATCCTTTCAGGGATATTGTACCGACAAATGAGGTTGTGCTTGATAAACCGGGCTATAACATTCTTAGTGACTGAGGCAAATGAAGCAGCTTTGACCCATTTGGTGAAGTAGTCGATGGCAAAGAGGATGAAACAATGTCCATTAGAGGCAGTGAGCTTGATCTCTCCAATCATGTCAATTCCCCACATTGCGAATGTCCACGGAGAAGTCATGACATTTAAAGGAATTGGAGGCACATGAACCTTGTCGGCATATATTTGACACTTATGGCAAGTCCTCGAGTGATGGTGACAATCAGTTTCTATAGTCGACCAATAGTAACCAGCCCTTAGAATATTCTTGGCAATAGTGTGCCCGCTAGAGTGAGTTCTAAAGATACCTTCATGCATGTCTTCCATAATTTTCTCTGCCTTCTTCTTGTCCACACAACGGAGTAGAGTAGAATCATGGTTGTGCTTGTACAGGATCCCATTGCTTAAAAAGAATTTGGCTGAGAACCTTCACAGGAATTTCTTGTCATTGACTGAAGCTCCTTCAGAATACTCTTGTGTTTTAAGATGTCTCTTTACTTCATAGTACCAAGGCTTCTCCTCATCAGTGTTAATTTCATAATAGTGCACAGGTTCGTCAAATCTTTCGATAGTAATTATGGGAGCTTCATTATCCCAATTAACCTTGAACACAAATGACATAGTTGCTAAAGCATCTTCCAACTAATTTTATTCCCTCGGGATATGTTCAAAGGTGACCTCTTTGAAGTAAGGGATCAAGGTTGACACAAGCTCTTTGTAAGGGATCAGATTTGGATGTTTGGTATCCCACTCTCTTTTAACTTAACTGATTACTAAATCTGAATCTCCGTATACGCTTAAGCTTTTGATTCTTAGGTCAATGGCATCCTTAAGATCCAAGATGCACGCTTCATACTTGGCCATGTTGTTTGTATAGTCGAAGTATAGTCTGGCAGTGAAAGGTGTATGGCCATCTTCGGGGGAAATAATCACATCACCAATTCCGTTACCTAAAGCATTGGAAGCTCCATCAAAAACCATAGTCCATCGGGATCCTTGTTCAGATCCTTCATACGGTCCATGCTTTTCACAATCAGTTATCAGCATGATATTCTCGTATGGGAATTCAAAGTTCATGGATTGGTAGTCATTAACAGCTTGATGGTCCAAATGATCCGCCAGTACACTTCATTTGATTGCTTTTTGTATGGTGTATTGGATGTTATATTCAGTCAAGATCATTTGCCATCTAGCTATTCGTCCGGAAAGAGCTAGCTTCTTGAAGATATACTTGATGAGGTCCATCTTAGAAATAGATAAAGTGGTGTGAGTCAGCATATCTTGTCTTAGCCGGCGAGTAGCCCATGCTAGAGCGCAACAAGTTTTCTCGAGTAGTGAATATCTTGTTTCACAGTCAGTAAACTTTTTGCTCAGGTAGTATATTGCATGCTCTTTTTTGGCCAGACTCGTCATGTTGGCCCAACATACACCCTGTTGAATTCTCTAATACAGTCAAGTACATAATTAGAGGTCTTCCTTCAACTGGAGGCATCAGGATGGGAGGTTTTTATAAGTATTCTTTGATCTTGTCAAAGGATTATTGGCAATCGTCATTCCATATAACTAATTGATCTTTCTTCAACAGTGTGAAGATTCACTCACAAGTAGCAGTTATGTGAGATATGAATCGGGAAATATAGTTGAGTCGACCTAAGAAACCCCTGACCTCCTTCTCAGTACAGGGAGCTGGCATTTCTTGTATGGATTTGACTTTTGCAGGTTCGACCTCAATACCTTTTCCACTGGCAATAAAACCTAGAAGCTTTCCCGACCTTACCCCAAAGGTGCATTTGTTGGGATTCAACCTCAGCTTGTATTTATTCAACCTCTCAAACAACTTGTGAAGATGATCAAGGTGTTGTTCCTCAATTTGCGACCTTGAGATCATATCATCAATGTACACTTCTATCTCATGATGGATCATATCATGAAATAAATCTATCATAGCTCGTTGATAGGTTGCCCCTGTATTCTTCAAACCGGAAGGCATGACCTTATAGCAGAAAGTGCCCTACTATGTGACAAAGGTGGTCTTATCCATGTCCTCGGGGGCCATTTTGATTTGGTTGTAGCCGGAGAATCCATCCATGAAGGAGAAGACTTTATGTTGAGCAGTGTTGTCGACCAAAATGTCAATATGCAGTAGTGGAAAATCATCTTTGGGGCTTGCCCTATTCAAATCCCTATAGTCTACACACATACGGATTTTCACATATTTCTTCGGCCCCAGGACCACATTTTCCACCCATTGGGGATATGACGTCACTACTAGAAAACATACATTGAATTTCTTCATCACCTCAGATTTTATCTTTTCAGACATGTCTGGCCGCATACGATGAACTTTTTGCTTGACTGGAGGACAATCTTCCTTTGTTGGTAGACAATGGACCATAATGTCAGTATCAAGCCCCGACATATCTTCATATGACCAAGAAAACAACTCAATATAGTTGTGCAACATTTGGACCAACCTGCTTTTGACACCATCTTCTAAGTTGGCGCCAATCTTGACTTGCCTCAGTACCTAGGTTGATCACTTCAACGGGTTCCTCGTGTAGTTGAATGGCCTTTTCCTCTTGCATCAAAAGCATGGCTAGTTCCCCAGGTATTTCACAATATTCTTTGCCTTCGTCTTCGGCTTGGTAGATTGGATGTTCAAACTCATAGATGGCAATAACAGAGTCGTGGTCATTGAGATCCAGAGTGGATGTGGATCTGCAAATGTGCGTGTGTGCATGTAAGGTCACATGGCTATTTTGAAAATGCAATAAAATGAAAGAAAGACAATGAGCGTAAAATTTGAATGCAAAAGAGTCTAATGTTTTTCATTAAATGATCATATGGCATTTGAAAATGAACAAACCCTTAACAAATGGACCATGGTGCCCCGGGAAGGGCACATGTCTTAAAGTCATTGTTTCAGTAAAATTATAGACAAAGTTCTTAAATTAATAAAACAGTAAATGGTAATTACTCCTTGTTGAAGGAGATTGGAATTAAGTCCTTGGTACTCCAGTTGTTGAGCCCTTCATTAGCAGTCGGGTAGATCCAGTCATCAAAGTCACAGTCATCGTCAGAGTCTTCAAGAGCATTTACTTGATGGTTATTGATGCGGAGAGGTGGTTTCCCTATGTGAGCATGTTGAACCTCCTTTTGAGCCTTGGAGGTGAAGCCCAATCCAAATGTGTCTTACTTGAAAGGGAAATCAGGAAGTTGTCCCCTAATGGTGCATTCTCCTTCTTCTATAATAGCACATGCATCTTTGAGAGAAGCCATCATTGGTGTATCTTTAGAAGTTTTTGGAACATCAGGAGTAGTCTTGGTAGCAGCAACCATGGGAGAAACCACTTCGAAGGCTTGACAAGGAGTTTCTATGAACTCACCATCCATCTCAACATACTTAAACGAATTCAGATGGCTAACCATAAACTCTTCTTCACCATAGACGGTAACAACCTTTCCTTTGACTGGATATTTCAACTTTTGATGAAGTGTAGAAGTCAGTGCTCCTGCCTCATATATCTAGGGCGTCCAAGTAGGCAAGAGTAAGCAGGATGGATATCCACCACATAGAAAGTTAAATTGAAAATTTGAAACCCAACTTTGATGGGGAGATTAACTTCTCCATGGACCATCCTTTTGGATTCGTCAAAAGCCCTCACCACTATGTCACTTGGCTTCAGTATCAAACCTTCACAATTCAACTGATCTAGGGCACCTTTGGGCAAGGGATTCATAGAGGACCTAGTATTCACTAATACACGGAGTAGAGTGGTTCCTTTGCATTCAATGGAGACATGCAAAGCTTTATTGTGATTTCTTCTGGCGGGAGTTAAATCAGTATCCGAGAATCCCAATCTGTTATCGGCAGTCAAACTCTCTACATAATGTTCAATTTGATCGGCCGTAGTCTCTTGAGGAACATGCACATTCTTCAAAAAATTTATCAATGCCTGAGCATGCGCATCTGAGCATAGTAATAAAGATAACATATAAATCTTCAAGGGGGTTTACCCCAACTGCTCTACTATCTTATAATCACTTTTCCTTATAATCTTCAAAATCTCCTCCATTTCTTGGGTAGAGGATTCCTCAGTAATAATGTCTTTGGAAGGCGCCTCCATCATGGTAGGCTCAATCAATTTTTCTTTGCCCCTAGCATCAGTACTAGGTTTGTCAACAGTAATGCAAACATATGTAGTTGTGGTGGTTGGAGGTGAAATATCAGGAGAGAAAATTCTCCCCGTTCTAGTCACCTTGCTAGACCCAGCAATGTTAGTAATATCAGAAGTCTTGTCTTCATCAATCCAGGAGTCTTGTCTAATACCATGGTAGTATACTTAAGCGCCATAATTCCAAGGTACTGCCTTATTGGAAGAATAAGGAACTGGCCCCGGTGTGGTAATTATCAATGGAGCTATCTTTGGTTCATTGGAAATCCTAATAGGACCTTTTGAGGTGATCCTAATAGGTTTATTGGAGACAGTGATGATGGATATGTCTTCAACTTCTTGAGGCACAACTTTAGTCAAACTCTTTACGGGTGGAGTTCTTTCAAATAGGATCTCATGGTTGTCCATTAGGTGTTAGACACCTCTTTTCAGCCATTCACATCCATTGATTTACACAGCACAGGAAAAACCCCAACTTTCAACAAATTTTTTTTAACAAACTTCAGCGGAGTGGTCAAGTCATTAACAGAGGAAACAAAAGCAGTATCTTCAATAGAGTTGACACTTTTGCTATGATTTGGCATAGGTGCGATGATTACATTAGAAGTTGGAGAAGGATAAAATTCAATGGTTTTGTTGTCAATAAGGTCTTGGATCTTGCGTTTTAATGCCCAACGATGATCAGTGTCATGTCCGAGACTATTGGAGTGGTAAACACATTTGGTGTTCGAGTTATACTTTGGACATGAAACATTGGGGTTTGAAGAGGGATCATGCAATGTTACCAAATTAGTCTTCAACAGGTGTTGTAGGGCTTGAGATAATGACATATTGATCCTTGTAATTTGTCTTCTTGGAATATCAGGTCTTTGGTAGTTAGCTTGTTATTATGGTCTTTGAGTAGAGGTCGGATTGGAGATCAGAACTGCATTAACAGATTGGCGATGGTCCTCCTTGACAGAGCCCCTTAATCCATATACGACATTAGTTTCCTTTTTGCCGGTAAAAGGTTTCTTCACTGTATTTGATGTAGAGGCGAAGGCCATGGGTATCTTTCCACTTTTAATGCCGCTCTCAACCCTTTCACCAGTCAAGATTAACTCAGTGCACCCAGATGATGAGCTCCCAATCAGTAAGTTAAATAATGGCCCAGTCAATGTTCCCATGAACATATATACTAATTCCCTGTCAGTCAATGGTGCATGCATGCTGCCATCTAGGTCTCTCCATTTCTGCACATATTCCTTGAAGCCTTCATTGGAACCCATGGTCATTCCTTGTAACTGCACTCTAGTTGGCGCCAGATCGGCATTGTACTGATATTGACGGTAGAAGGCGGTGGCCAAGTCTTCCCAGGTATGGATGTTGGAACCTTCTAACTGGTAAAACCACTCTAATTGAGTCCCAGACAGACTCTCTTGAAAGAAGTGCACCCACAACTTCTTATCATTGGTATGCGGTTGAATTTTACAGACGTAAGATCTCAAGTGAAGCTTCGGGTACGAAACGCCATCATACTTGGAAAAAAATGGAGTCTTGAATTTGTGAGGAATTGCTACCCCAGAACCAAACCAAAATCTAGGCCAAATAGAACTTGAATTTCCATAGCCTTCAATCTATCCTCCATTTGCTTATACTTGTCTTCATCCGGTGGATATTGTTCATCAAAATAGTCCTTATCCTCAGAGATTGGATTGTTACCACCCCCGGCACGGGTGCTCCTTGCATCTTCATTCTTATTCTCATCCTCCTCAGAGGAGTCTTCTACCACTTGAACTTGTCGAACGGGGCCTTTGAACCTCTTCCCCATGTTGATCAAAGCCTTCTTCTTGGTCTTCTTCTTTGCAACCAGAAGTGACATCAGTTCTTGCCGCCCTTTGGCCAAGTTGAGCAAGGTTTTTTGAAATTGAGAATTGTGTCTGCAAGTCCTTCACAGTCTGCTCGAGATCCATCTTACTGAAATAAATAATAGAAAGATGAGGAAACCTGTGTCGAAAAACTTGCTTATGTTATGATGCATGTAATGTGAATGAAAATGTTTTCAAGGACCTTTAAGATTTAAATTTGTTTAACCAAAGAAGTAACAAACATTTATTGTATTAATAAGTTCAAATGGTTACAAAAATGCCTCTTGGGCTTACAACGAAAGAAAAACAAACAAAATGGATCAGGTCTCCTATGGACGTTTCCTCTTTGGAGTAATGTAGGCATTCAAGTTCCGCTCCTCGTGACGGTGCCTTGTGATCTCCAACACTTTCTTCTTGCCTGCATAGAACTGGGTTTGAAAGGTGTCTCGCTCCCCTTTGAGTTGAATCCACAATCTTTGTAACTCCTTGAGAGTAGTAGGCATGTCAGGATGAAGAATAGTGTAGAGAATATCTCCTTCGATGACAGGCTCCATGATGATAGGTAAGATGACAGAATACGGCATCATAAGGCTTTGAGTGCGAGCTCGCACCCATTTGAGATAAGGATCCAATGGAATAGAGTTATTACGCCCAAAAGTTTTGCTATCGACTTTGTTCACCATGCCCCAAGCTCTTATAAATCTTTGACGATAACCTTGGACATCATTCTCATAGTCAAATATAATTCCTTGGACAAGCGCGTCATGAGGGCCATCCCTCTGAGCATACCTAAACCGTCGTAGAGACAAACAAGGATTATAGGTGATACCTCCCCTAATGCAAAAGAGAGGAACATTAGGGAATTCCCCACAACGATCAATGATGGTGACATCCTCCAAAGATCGAGAACACCAATAGATATCCGAATGCAAGAGTGACATCAACCTTTGAGACCAACTCATGCCTTATTAGTTCTTCAAAACTGATCGAGGAAGGTGCGAAATAAACCACCTAGCCAACAAAGGAGTACAACACATAAGAATCCCCTGTCTCTTCATGGTGCAAATATGAAAAAAATGCAAAACATCCCCAAGTAAGGTAGGCATCGGGTTACGAGATAGAAAAAATTTGACCGCATTCACCTCTATGAGTTGGTCCGGGTTAGGAAATATTATCATCCCATAGAGTAGAAGAGCTAAAATTTCTTCAAAAGCTTGCAAATCTAAAGCATCCCAAAATTGTTGAGCCTTCTCAAATAGAAACTTGGCTAGAAAGCCCTTAACACCATTTCTTGTTTCCTAATTTGCCACAACGTCAGACCGTCGCAAATGTAAAGATAGAGAAATCTCCCCGGGTCTTGGGTCTTTCTCAATACCGGTGAAGGGTAATTGATCAAGAATAGGCGCTCCCAAGAGTTGAGAGAACTCCTCCACGGTGGGCACTAATTGGTAATCAGAAAATGCAAAGCAATGATGCTTAGGGTCAAAGACTTGAAAGAGTACCCCCATCATTTTGTCTTCAAAATTTGAGGTAGCCAAGATGATGAGACGACCATACTTCATGGTGAGCGGAGAATCATGGGGAATCATTAAAATTAACTCCTTGAGTTGAGGAGGCACTTTCACAAAGTCGATTCGGATAGTCTTTCTACGAGTGGAATCAATGTCCTACAAAACAGACAAAGATAAATCCTAAGGTCCATGAAATGGTTAATGCAAATGCCATGGTATAATGTCATGATGTTATGTACAAATAAACATATACAAACAAAGCAAACAAGTCCTTAGGTTTAGGCTTGCATGAGGTTCATAGGTAAGTACCCTTTTGAAGGTTAGTTGGTTCAACCTGTCCTACAAAGTAATCGGGTTCTAGATAATCTGAATATCATTGATCTTTCTTCATTGGGCATTGTCTCAGCACAACCAATCTTTTCTTAAGGACGAAATATCCCAAAAATCCGATCTCAATGAGAGCAGTATCGAGTATCAACCAATTTTTAGCTTTCCACCGAAACCGGCTTTCTCACTACTTCCTAATGGCCAAGTTGTTCAATTAAAGGTTCTAAGGTCAGTTAGTGTTTCATGACACCACACAGCGGCCCTGTATTCTCCTTGATTCAACATAAAGGATAACGGTATCCACAAATGTGTCACACTAACGTAGCTATTACTTGAACCATATCGGTCTAGGCCGTACAATCTCCATAATTTTGCAACTTACCTAATAATGTTCTCAGATCCGGGTAGAGGATCAATACAAAACCCAAACAAGGACCCAAAATGTAAAGCAAACAAGGTAAATAAGTAAAGCAAATAAAGGTGATCTATATCTTAAGGTAACCCCACTTTTAATTATCTCCCCAGCAGAGTCGCCAGTTATATAATACGGTGGGAAAACTGACTTGGGTGTTTTGTATTTTATCGTAATTGTTGCGGATAGCAAGATTCACCATCGACTTTTCTTTTAACCAATAAAGGAAAGAGTGAAAAGAATAGGAAAGAACTTTTGAGAATTTTCTTGAGTTCGAGGGATAGGTTATGAAAAGGGAAGGTGTTAGCACCCTTTTCATATATAGTTATCTATGGGCTCTTAGTTGCTAGCTCACTTTGAAATTCTTTGTTTTGAAGTGTGTTTTATGATAGTTTGAAAGTATTTTTGAAAAGTGTCTTTGTCTAGGAAAACTTTATAATGATTCTCGTCTCTATAAGAATGTATACAAAGTGTTGACTTTTGAAAATATTACATTTGAAAGTGTTGGTGTATTTTGAGAGATGTTTTAAAAATCTTTGTGAGCAAGAAACTACGAACGTTCTACCTACTCAAAAAGTATTTGTTCTTTTCCTCCTCCTTTAGATAGTGTTATCTTACCATTAGTTAGTAAGAAACCCTATCATTGGATCTGAAGGGACAGACGTAGGTCATCGTACAGTCACAAAAGGCAACATTGTAGGATACCTTAGCAATTTGTCATAAGGGTCTAAGATCGTTTATCGAAGTTAACATCGAAGGGTCATCTTGGGATTACGATCTTGTATTCGAGGGTCATTGCTAAAGTATCCCACGTTCGAGGGACATGACTGTTTTTATCTTTAGGCAACAAGTGAGGTTAGCCCTAGAGGTGTATGTGTGCAAGTGTTTTGATTTCATTCATTTTTGTCTTTGAATTAGGGTTTTCTACTTATTGATTTTATGTTTTGCCATACAAACCCTAGTTACTAGCAATTATATTGAAAGCGATAAATTGCAGGAATTTAAAGTTCTACGCTATTACATCATTTGGGGGATGGGGATACAATTTACAAATGGGGAGTGAAAGCATTTAAAACCCTAATTTACTATTACACTCATATTGAATATTTCAAGAATAAAATGTACAAGAATGTAAAATAATATACAAGGAAAAGGAAATTGTTTTTTTGTTTGAGTGTTTTGAAAGGTTTTAATTCTAATTAAGCTAAAAAAGGAAATAAATAAGTAATTCTAAGTTGATTTACTAAACCTAAATTAAATAGAAAAAGAAATTAAATTAATTAAGAAAAAAAAAATAAGTTTTTAGGGTTTTATATGAAAAGGTTTTATCTTAATTAATCAAACTAGAGTGAGTAGAAAAATTAATTAAATTCCTAAATTCTAAATTATTTAAATGAAAAAAAGAAGATTTAAAATAAAAACCTAAGTCTAAGATGGTTTAATTAAGAAAGAGAAATTGAATTTATTAAGAAAATATTTTTGGTCTTTTTGTTTTAAAAAGAAATAAAGAAAATAAAAATATAATAATATCTTAATAATAAATATTAAATATTTAATGTATTTTTGGGTAATAAAAATAAAAATAATAATAATAATAATAAATTTTTTAAAGAGAAAGAAAATAAAAAAGAAATATAAAATAAAAGTCAGGAAGGTGTAAAATTGAATAGTGTGTAAACAAGTAAAACTGTTTTGTTTTGTGTTTAGGCCCAAGAGTGATTTTTTGTAATCAGAAAATAAGGAAAAGACAAAATAAAAGGGTGGGCCTGCGTGTTGTTTCAAAATGGGGGTGAGAGAAGTTAAAATGGTGATGGCCCAATCCAAGGGAGGCCCAAGGCGCTAGCTGTAGAGAAATGAAAGCAAAAAATGTTAGAAAATAAAAACAAAAGGTCCCTGGGATTCAAACTCGGGACGTCATAGTGGGCAAGACCTTACGCACGCGCTCTCTACCACTAGGGTGGATATACATCCAGTGTTTAAAACAAAACCAGGGCAATATATTACAAAACCAATCCTAGGCCTGTATCATCTTCAACCTCGCGCCAGACTTTCAACATGATTTTTTAAAACCTGTAACTTCTCCATCTCTCAACCATTTGTAAAAATGTAAACATCAATCTTGCTCTAAATTTCATCACGATTCCAGAAATATAAACAAACAAAACTATAGATCAAATATGAATGAGAATTTATAACGGTACCAAATTTTGACCTAACTTTTTTAGAGATTTCAAACCTAAAATTCTCACTACTCAAGCAAGATAAATGAATTCTAAGGACATGGTCAGCTTTAGGGAAATGATGTCTACATTTCATCTTTGAAAATGGAAAGCTAACAATGCCTATATAAAGAGTTCCAAAATTAGAAAACTTACCTCAAAAATGGAATTCGTGTTTTGCAAGTGAACTTGCTTCAAGGTGCTGTGATGATCAGGTTAGCTTCATTGGACCTCTAGGAAGATAATGCAATGCTTAGCTTGTGTTGAGAGTGGCTGAATCTTCTTGTAGAAGTCAATATGAAAGATTATGATTTTGGTTAGGGAGGATGAAGAAAATGGTGTTACAGAAGTGTAACAGGTGTGGGGATGACTTGTATTTGAGGTAAGGAAGCTTTTGAGATGATTTTGAAAGGAAACGCACGAGTAGTTTGAGAGATGGAAGTTATTGGTCAGTTTCTGCACAAAAATAGAGTTTTGTGTACAATCTGAGTTTCAGAGAGTTTGAGTGAGTTTGAAGGCTTGTTCGTTTGTTCTCTAAGTTGCATAAGAGTGTCTTAATTTATAGGAAAAGGTTTGAGAGCTTGAGGTGGTCAGAATTCAAAAAATCATATGTTGTGTTCATTTGACTTGTTTTTGAAGCAAGCTTGACAACTATGATTTCAAGGCAAAGTACAAAGCTTGTAGGGTGGTTGAATCACTTTAAACATGCGTCTTCTGAGTTTCTAGGTTGAGTGTATGCAAAAGGAGCCATTGACAGGCTCAAGAAGGGTTGACATTGCATAAAGCTTTGCTTTACAAGAATAGAATGGTAACTTTCTCCCTAAAATGGAAAATTACTTTGGACAATGCTTGAATCAATTGGACAATTGACCAATCAGTTGTTTAAACATTAAATTAAGGAGTGATTTACAAGTTAGAAGCCTGCAAAGCAAGATTATGCAGCATGGCTTATGGGTTTGGTCATGTGTTCATCTTAAAATTGACTTGTAATTGAAGTTTGAAACCCTAACTTCATCTCTTCGATTCTCCTAGGTCAAGAATGATATCATTGAGTTCTTTGACATTTTGAAAAGATTGGAACATTATATACAACTTTAATGTTCGCCATTTTGACAAAATCATCTTGGAGCTTGGTGAAAATTTGCCAAGAAGTTAGGTCAAAAATCTGCCTAAACTAGGTCAAAATTTCACCAAGTGTTTAAGAAAAAGTGCATGACTTTATGGATTCATGATTCAAAATCCGGGAATTTCTAGGACTTGATCAGTAAAGCAAAGTTGTAGATCTCATCAAGTTCTACAACTTTCATGTTTGAAGTTTTCTTTGAATCATCTTGCATCTTGGTGAAAAGTTGGCATGAAGTCATGAAAAAATAAGACTTAAAAGACTTTTGACTTTCTTGATTTCTTGATGATCAAGCTTAATATTTTTGAATGTATTGATAAATTATGATCTTTGAAATTCAATTTTGATCAAAAAACCAAAATTTGACTTTTGATGTATCAGTTGACTTTGCCTTAGTTGACTGAATTTCAACTATCAATCAATTGATTTTGAGAAATGAATTGAGTCATGCAATTAGGTTAAAATTATATACCTGAATCCTTGGTATCATGTTTCAAACCATTAAGTCATGCAGTAGGTCAAAAGTCAAAAATCAAGCCTTCTCAGTCAAAACCCTAATTTTGACCATTTTGCCCTTTTGATGATTTGAATATTTTTCTTGGGGAATTGTGATCCAAACTTGATCAATTGACACATATGACTTCAAAATGTTAATATTGGTCAAAAATTTTGAAGTTTGACTGTAGGTTGACCACAATTGATTTTTTACCCAATACAACTGATTTTTAATCATTTGAGCAATTGACTAAGCAAAATTGTGATTTAAGACTTGAAACTTGACATGAGTATTCTTGGAGGCTTAAAATGATTTATTAAAGTAATTTGAGGCATTAGAAGTCCAATTATCCTTGTAAAAATAAAAAACCCTAATTTGAGGCATCAATGTTTAGGAGATGGTTTGATCTAGTCAAGACTTGTACAAGCTTGAGCTATTAAAGATATTTTTGAGAAATATCTTGAGAAAAGAGAGGGAGTTTTGAAGTTGTCATGAAAGATGGAGTTTTGAAATTGTTCGACACCAAGAACAATTTGGTCTTAAAATCACCGTTGTCGAAGAACAAGACATTTAAGACTATGATCAGTTCGACTGAAGGTTAATGTTTGAAAACTATTGTTGACCACAAGGATAGTTGGTTGTGGAATTTGAGGTTTGGACATTTGAATTTTAGATCACTCATTCAACTGATTACTCAAGATATGATTACTGGAATTCCAAGTCTTGATATGCCTGAAAAATTTTGGGAAAGTTGCTTAGTAGGAAAGAAATCCAGAAATTCTCTCGTTTCGACTAAATCAATGAGATCATCTTGCATACTCGAAGTGGTACATTTAGATGTATGTGGTCCATTTTAAAAATATACAATTGGTGGAAACATATATTTTGTTTTGTTTGTCGATGAGTTTAGTCGAAAGATATTGATCTATGTGATCAAACGAAAGGACGAAGTATTTGAAATCTTTAAGAGATTCAAGATACTTGTCAAAAACCAGAGTAAGAAAAAGATCAAAGTTCTGCAAACAGATGGAGGTGGCGAATACACATCCAAAATGTTTGAAGATTTCTGTGCAGAACATAGTGTTGATCATGAGGTAACTATTCCTTATATACCCCATCATAATGGAATTGCTGAAAGAAGAAACAAAACCATCTTAGATATGACGTGATGCATGCTGAAGCAAAATAATTTTCCAAAGTCTTAATGGGAAGAAGTTGTTTCGACTGCAATTTATATTTTGAATAGGTGTCCTACCAAGATATTGAAGAATAAAGTTCCTAAAGAAGTAGGGAGTGGCAAACGACCATTCGTGAGTCATTTGAAGATGTTTGACTCTATGTGTTACAAGCATGTTCCTGATGCAAGAAAAAGGAAGCTTGATGACAAGAGTGAACCTATGATTCTGGTAGGATCATAAAATTGATGCATTCAGACTATTCAATCCAGTTAATGAAAAGATTGTGTTGAGTCGAGATATTGTGATTAATGAAAATTCTACCTGGGATTGGAATTCTAGAAATTCAATAAACAAGCCATTGATGAGTTCTGATGTCGATGAAGAAACAGTTGAAGTAGAGGTCGAAGAATTGTTGAGAATCCAGTTGAAGTCGAAGAAGAAGTAATTGCTGACATTCCCGACACAGTCGAATTTGAAGAGGATGTGGCTGAAACAAGCCAAAGACCTCAAAGAAATAGAGTTATTTCAACAAGACTTCATGATTGTTGTACCCCAAAATTTCCCTCTCATTTATTGCTCAAGGATGACTAAGAATTGACCAGACAAATTCTCCTCCTAAGGCAATGAACCTCTAACTAGGGTTTCAATTTTCATCAAGATGTGTGAGCTCCAATGGTCTCAAATGAAGTCTTACCCAGACTCATCCTGAAACAGCCTTACCCAGGTTCCTTCTCATACACTTCCAGATTAATTCTTACCCGAATTCATCCTGAAACAAACCTACACAGGTTTCTTCTGATACATTTCCAAATAGCAGTTAATTTCATTCTCCCCAGCAAATTACTGCGAAGCCTGGATTTCAACCAGAAAACAACAAACTTTCATCTCTCCAATCTAGAGATAACCCCTCAGAAGAGCCATGGGAAACTGAATTTCCTAGACTCTATTCCCCACAGAGTTTTCCTCAAACAGGAAAACAATAGAAAACCACATTCCCAGCAGACTCCTCCTCAGACAGCAGGAACAGGAATCCCCATAAAGAGACCATCTGTGAAATCAGTATCTACTTTAGATGGAATCTTTAAGCCCATCTCCGACGACTCTCAGTCATCTACTCCAAATGGAATCTATAAGCCCATTCTCGATATTATCAACCAACAATGTTACTTTAGGCGAGTACAGATTTTTGGGCACTCTAGTGTTCAATCATCTTCCACCTTCAGATCACGAAAGGTAGACAAGCCAATCTAAATCTTCAGGTTTAAGAAGATTGAACAGGGGCAGCTGTTGTACCCCAAAATTTTCCCTCTCATTTTACTCAAGGCATGCCCATTGAGATCCTCAAATTGCTCAAGGATGACTAAGAATTGACCAGACAAAATCTCCTCATAAGGTAATGAACCTCTAACTAGAGTTTCAATTTTCATCAAGATGTGTGAGCTCCAATGGTCTCAAATTTTTTCCATGGTCCTAATATGTCTTTAAGATTTTCCATGACAAATTTCATGCCTTGCACTACAAGTTTGCTCATCAACTGCTCAAATGCTTGAAATCAACTATATTAGGTCAAAAGTCCATTGTGGCCCATATACAATCAAACTTCAAGATTTTTGGTCAACATCAACATTTTGAAGTGATATACATAATTTGATCAAGGGTCGATCATGATTCCTCAAAAAATGCTCCTAATTCATCAAAAGTCAAAAATTGCTAATTAGGGTTTCTATATGAAAAGTCAACCGAACTTTGACCAGCCATAACTTTCTCGTACTTTATCAGACATTTTTCCACCAAGGCTCATTTTTAAGAGAATCAAATTACCTACAACTTCTCTTCATCCCTCAAGTTCAAGAAATGCATCAATTGAAAGATACAAGATCAAACATTATGGGTCCTTTCAAAAAGTCAACAAAAACACCTTTTGGGTCAAAGCTCCTTACATGAACATGGAAGATCCAATTGAGATTAAACCAAAAGGGTTATTTAGATGACATCCTAATATCTCTAAAAAGTCAAGAACACCCTCATAGGGTTAAAATTGAGAGAGATGTGCATTGCTAAAGTTGAGAATTTTTGGAAAAGTGCATGAAGCCAATATTGAACAAACTTGGATTTTTTCCAAATGGGCCTATCTTTTTATGTTTTAAACTTGGTTCTAACATGGTCCGCAACCTATAAAACCATCCATGCCTTATTGGCTCATTTATTTTATTTATTTTGATTTTTAGTCATTAAAAATTCAACTTAAATTAAATAAATAATAAAAGGGATATATAGAGATTGCATGCGTTGTTGATCAATATGGGAAGTCCAAGAAGCCTGCTTTGCTATAGAAAAACGTGTGAGACAAAAGGAGAAGGAGATCTTCTTGTTTTAGCAAGTTTTGAATCAAATCCTTATGCTTTAAAAAACATGGTTATATTTGATTCTTTTGGTTTTTGTTTTAACCTAATATGATTCACTATATATACATGACAATATGCCAAGCCAAAGACACGCGCATCAGCCTCAAAAGAACCCTAACATTTTCTCAAAAAAATTCAAAGAGTGGTGTAATTCGAGATTCCTCTCTCCAGACAGCTTCAGCCAAAACTAAGGACACCATTAATCTCCTGGAGATCTCAGCACCTCATCCCATCCATCCTTGAAGGCCAAAGTGCACAAAATCATCCTAGCCCGATCCTCTCACTTTGGTGAAAATATTGGATCTCAAACTCGCTTAACTCTTAATATAAACTCCTTTTGACTGCACATTCATATTGTTATTATTGTTTGCGAATTTCCTAACGTGTTACATGCAAAGAACAATGCCAGAATTATAGATCACCATTGTTAGGGTTTAGAGATGTGCAAGCTTCGGTTTCCATGATGCTTGACTTTTCAGATCAATTTAACCTTATGGTTGAGTTTCCATCCTATGATTTAGGGGGGGGGGGGGGTAGGTTAAATTTCTGGTTCGGAAACGTGTTATTTTGCAGGTTGGGATTTTAAAGGCGTCGGAGACGATGGTGGTCGACCACCGCGAGAGGGGGTTTGACCCTCCATGCGTTGGTGTGGCTGAATAACGATTCTTGATTGGTCCATTCAAACTCCCAGGGGCCCACTGGAGGGTGCACGTTGACAACTCAGTCGTTGTCTTATTTTCATATTATAATGTTTTGTTTTATTTATATTTATGAATGAACAGAATGGTCCAGTGGTGAGAATGAAGGGTGTTAAGGCATTACAAGGTGCAAGGGCAGGGGTTCGATCCATGCCTCTTGCATTTTGAATTTTCCTAATGTTTCTTGCAGGATCCAGTATTTTGCCTCCTAGCGCGCACCTCATACATCTTCAGATCTCAGCCATTGGATCATAGTGGATCCATATCCAGCGCTCCTGGAGTGCTTCCCCGGGATGGACCTCCGGAAAATCAGCAACATGTGATCAGGAAGGCGTTGGGCCAACACATATGGACCTAGCAATTTTCAGCGCCATACCCCCCAAACTGTTTCATACACCAAGCCCATTTCATTCTTTTTTTTAATTTACTTTTTTTTTAAATTCATTTTTATTTTAATCATAAAATCAACAAAAATCACAAAAAAATAGACTTAGGTTTTTTTTATAATTAAAATCAACTCTTGTAAGTTAATTTAATTTAATTGATTTTAACTTGTTTTCTTTAATTTAAAATTAATTAGAAATTAGGTTAAATCTCAAATCTTTTTCATATAAAATACCAAAGATATTTTTATTAAGCAATTATATTTTTATGCTTTGTCAAACTTATTTCCGTCTTAATTTTTGCGCGTTTTTATTTTTCGTACTATTATTTTTTAATTAATGTATCTATGCACAATTTTTAATAGTTTAAAATTAGGGTTTATTCCCCCAATTTTTGAACTTGTAAATCCCCCTCCCCGAGGCCCTGTAATAGCATAGGACTCTATCTTCATGTTTTTACTTTCCGCACTATTAACTACTAGTAATTAGATTTGCATGGAAAGACTGTAAATTAAAACGATTAGATAACCCTAAATTGTAAGATAAATGAACTGAATCAATTCACTTGCACATGTTCTGTTGGTGTAAGCCCTAGAGGCCAATACTTTTGGTACTTGTATCGAATTATTTATTAATAATAAAAGGAATTTCTTTATTATGTTTGCTTTCCAAAATAATAAAGTCCCTAGAATGGTTTATTTGTTTAATGAAATATTAAGTGTGACTTAATCATGAGATCCCATTAAACATAAGACATTATTCTTAAAGTATCCGTAGTCAAGCTTTAATGTGAAGTGGGATAGCATTAAAGCATTAAGATTATTATGAATATAGATTGATGATCACATCTCATGGATCATAGATAAGGAGTTATCAAGTCTTGACATAGGTATGAATATTAGGAGTAATATTTATACTGGATTGACCCGCTATGAGAATACTACATAGAATGTTATGCAAAGTGTCATAAGTTATTCTCATGATGATAATGGTGTATACCACCCTTCGACCTGAAACCACTATGGACCCTAGATGTAGAGTCAAGTACTTTATTGTTGATCAAACGTCATCCGTAACTGGATGACTGTAAAGACGGTTGATGGGTACTTCACAAAGCATGCTAAGGGACATGAGTGACCTAGATGGAATTTGCTCATCCTGCATAACAGGATAAATGTCTAAGGGCCCAATATTGAACTGGACAAGGGTGACACAATGTATGCCTTGTGTTCAATATAGACATGAGGGCAAAAGGGTAATTGTACAACACAAATATTATCACGGAAAAGGTTTAGTCAGATCTCATGACATTTTCGTGACTTGGGTAACAGTGATGTGTTGCTAGATACCGCTCACTGTTTATTATATTAAATGTGTGATTTAATATAATTGCCAACGTCGCGAAAACCTACAGGGTCACACACATAAGGACAGGTTGATGAGAGATAGAAGAAATAAGGAACACCATAAGGTACGGTGCAGTTAAGTGTAATACAGAAAATGGTAAGGTACCACATGGATAAGTGATATATGGTACATCATAAGGTATGATGTCCATAAGCTTAATTGGGCTTTTAGCTTATATCCTTAATTGGGCTTTTAGCTTGTAGCCCACACGAGTGATTCTATAAATAGATCCCTTGTGATGAAGCAATTTCACTTGATGCAATTTCGTTTTTGACTCTCTATCTCACTCATAAGGTTTCCGTTCGTGATCAGCTAGCACTGTGACCGGAAGCGATCTGTTCGTGTGGATTGAGTAGAGGCGTTGTTCTTCATCAACGCTCGTGATCACAACATCAAAGCTCTGAATCGCCACAAGAGGTAAATGTTTCTATCACTGACCATGCTCATTCGTGCTAAAGGAAAATTTTTAATTCCGCTGCGCTTTTGATCGCAATTTTCCTTCATGTTCACCCTTAGGGTATCTCCCACTTCGGTTGCCTTTCAAAACGGTTACAATTCTCGAAATGTGAGAATTTTTAGTGGCTATCCTTTAGTTCAAGAGAGCACAAGTCCCTCGATGACCCTTTCGATTCCGCCTCGATTAAAAAGTGATCTTAAAAGTTTAGGACAATTACTAAAAGTTCTTTCCCAGTTGCCTTAGTGACCGTAAACGTCCCTTCGATAGTCCCTCAACATCCAATGAGTAGGGATACCTACTCACTAATAGTAGGATAGCACTGTCTAAAGGAAAAGAGGAAAATAACACTTTTTTTGAGTAGGTAGATAACTGTTAGGTACTTGCTCAAAAACAACTTTTTCACACTACACTTTCAAAACATTTTCAAAAAGCGCTTTATTAACACTCTTGAGGACTGATACAAGAGTTATCATAAAGCAAACAATTTTTCAAACACACAAGCACAAAAAGAAATTTTCAAAAATGATCAAGTATCTAAGAGCCCTTAAAAAACTACGGATGGAAAGGGTGCTAACACCTTCCCTTTCCATAATCTATCCCCCTTACTCAGAAAACTCTCGAAAAGGTCTTTTTCTGTTCTTTTCACCCATTCCTTTGTTGGATAAAAGAAAAGTTGGTGGCGACTCTTGCTTACCGCAACATTTGCAATAACAAATGCAAAACCAGTATTAACAGTCGGTTATGCCACTGTATCACAATAATTATGAAGTGGTGGGTGATGATGAAGTGGTGGGTGATGATGAAGTCTCACTTGTCGAACCAAATGTAAAATTGGATAAGATGTAGAGGAAGACAAAGTCGATGTAACTTTGCTCAAGAAAATTGTGGAATCTCTGAGGTATGTATACAATAGTCGATCTGATATAGGTTTCACTATAGGATTAGTAAGAAGATATATGAGTCAACCAAGAGTGTCACATATGAAGGCTACAAGAAGAATCCTGAGATATTTGAAGGGTTCGATAAACTGTGGAATACTATTTCGACAAGATTCTAAAGACAAAGAAGCAATAATTAATTGTTTTACAGATGTTAATTGGTGTGGAGATAAGGAAGATCGAAGAAGCACAACTACATATTTCTTTCAAGTATTTGGTGCCCCAATCTCATGGTGTTTGAAGAAACAACCTATGGTGGCATTATCATCTTGTGAAGCTGAATATATAGAAGGATCTTATGCTGCATGCAAGAAATTTAGATCAGATATTGTACTTGAAGAAATGAAGGTCTAAGTGAAGAAACCTCTTGTATTGCAAATCGACAACAAGTCAACCATAAATCTATCGAAGAATATAGCTCTGCATGGAAGAAGTAAACATATTTAAGAAGGTTTTCACTTCTTAAGGGAAAATGTAAACCAAAGTGAACTTGAAATAAGGCATTGCCTCGAGTGAAGTACAGGTGGCCAACATTTTCACCAAAGGATTGAAGATTGACAAATTCTTGAATTTGAGAAAGAAGTTGGGAATAGTTCAGATTGACTATTTTTTAGGATGTTCGACAACTTGGATTATGGGGGGTATGTTGAAATATTAGATTATATTAGATTTTATTAGATTTAATATTTAAATATAATCCAAGTTGTGTAGACCCAATCCAATTAGGGTTGTATATAAATAGATCCTAGGTTTGTATCATTATTTGTACAATTCAATTATATAAATCCTTATTTCCTTTATCAGTCTCTCTTTCTCTCCTCACTAAAGTGCCTCACGCACTATCATTTTCACCTTGATTCGATCCAGAAAAGATGAATTACCAGATCTTTTCTCTGTATCTCACACTTCCGTTTGCAACTCTCAATGGGGCAAGTTGTAGAGTCGTGAGTTATGTTTCTGATTTCCTGATTACATGGGTGACCTAGCCAAATTATATATATATATATATATATAGTTTATATATAGTATATATATATATATAATAATTATATATATATATATATAAATATATAGATATAGTATACATATAATGATAGTATATATAGATATATATATATATATATATAATATATATATATATATAATATATATATAATATATATATATATATAAATATAACTCTAATCCCACCGATTATGGGCCAATGGTTAAAGCCCACACTTTTCCCCACACCAACCAGGTTTCAAATACTTAGACTTTAATTAAAAAGATCACCTTAACTAATAAAGAGAGCCTATTTATGCACCCCCATCAGAATCATGATTAACCTGTTTTACACAAACCAAAGTAAAATTGATGTAGCCCACAAATTTTAAATAAATCTAGCATTTAATACTTGGTACAAACATATGCATATCGCAGAACCTAATATTTCCATATTCATTTATTCATGCGTCTATCATTTAATCACACATACATTCATATGGAAACATTGATCATAACAACATAAACATTAAGGCATCATCAATTTCTCCCTTTTTTACATAAATCCTAAGAATTTTCTAAACCCTCGTGTCCTAACCTTTAAAGGAAATTATGGACTTTGGCTAAAAGATGATGGAAGGATTGATGATTAACACTTATATGATGGAGATGCTTCAGGAATCACAACTTGATTTTGACATGCAAGCTTTGAGTTGATGATGAACTTAGATTTTTTTTCTCTTTCTCTCTTCATTTCCACCACGTCTCCCTTCTTTCTCTTTCTCAATCCTTCTCTTCAATTCTAATTTTTGAGTGATAGGAAAGTGATGAGAAGTGAAGGGAATTTGGTCCCAAAAAACCTTAAATAATGGTGCTATAATTTACCAATATGCCCTTGGCCATTATTCAAAATTTCTAATTATACTACTTCCATTTGACCAAGTCATTAACATACTAACCAAGACCATTTTATTTATAACCTTCTCACTAATCACACTAATACACCCTTAGTATGGTAATTATTTGTTTTAGAAAACTTGAGGTATTGCTTTTTTTCAAAATCTTACCACTACATCTCTCTCTCTCTCTCTCTCTCTCTCTCTCTCTCTCTCTCTATCTATCTATCTATCACTATCTATCTATCTATCTATCTATCTATCTATCTATCTATCTATCTATCTATCTATCTATCTATCTATCTATCTACTCTATCTACGATCTATCTATCTATCTATCTATCTATCTATCTATCTATCTATCTATCTATCTATCTATCTATCTATCTATCTATCTATCTATCTATCTATCTATCTATCTATCTATCTATCTATCTATCTATCTATCTATCTATCTATCTATCTATCTATCTCTCTATCCTATCTATCTATCTTCTATCTATCTATCTATCTATCTATCTATCTATCTATCTATCTATCTATCTATCTATCTATCTATCTATCATCTATCTATCTATCTATCTATCTATCTATCTATCTATCTATCTATCTATCTATCTATCTATCTATCTATCTATCTATCTATCTATCTATCTATCTATCTATCTATCTATCTATCTATCTATCTATCTATCTATCTATCTATCTATCTATCTATCTATCTATCTATCTATCTATCTATCTATCTATCTATCTATCTATCTATCTATCTATCTATCTATCTATCTTATCTATCTATCTATCTATCTATCTATCTATCTATCTATCTATCTATCTATCTATCTATCTATCTATCTATCTATCTATCTATCATCTATCTATCTATCTATCTATCTATCTATCTATCTATTCTATCTATCTATCTATCTATCTATCTATCTATCTATCTATCTATCTATCTATCTATCTATCTATCTATCTATCTATCTATCTATCTATCTATCTATCTATCTATCTATCTATCTATCTATCTATCTATCTATCTATCTATCTATCTATCTATCTATCTATCTATCTATCTATCTATCTATCTATCTATCTATCTATCTATCTATCTATCTATCTATCTATCTATCTATCTATCTATCTATCTATCTATCTATCTATCTATCTATCTATCTATCTATCTATCTATCTATCTATCTATCTATCTATCTATCTATCTATCTATCTATCTATCTATCTATCTATCTATCTATCTATCTATCTATCTATCTATCTATCTATCTATCTATCTATCTATCTATCTATCTATCTATCTATCTATCTATCTATCTATCTATCTATCTATCTATCTATCTATCTATCTATCTATCTATCTATCTATCTATCTATCTATCTATCTATCTATCTATCTATCTATCTATCTATCTATCTATCTATCTATCTATCTATCTATCTATCTATCTATCTATCTATCTATCTATCTATCTATCTATCTATCTATCTATCTATCTATCTATCTATCTATCTATCTATCTATCTATCTATCTATCTATCTATCTATCTATCTATCTATCTATCTATCTATCTATCTATCTATCTATCTATCTATCTATCTATCTATCTATCTATCTATCTATCTATCTATCTATCTATCTATCTATCTATCTATCTATCTATCTATCTATCTATCTATCTATCTATCTATCTATCTATCTATCTATCTATCTATCTATCTATCTATCTATCTATCTATCTATCTATCTATCTATCTATCTATCTATCTATCTATCTATCTATCTATCTATCTATCTATCTATCTATCTATCTATCTATCTATCTATCTATCTATCTATCTATCTATCTATCTATCTATCTATCTATCTATCTATCTATCTCTCTATCTCTCTCTCTCTCTCTCTCTCTCTCTCTCTCTCTCTCTCTCTCTCTCTCTCTCTCTCTCTCTCTCTCCTCTCTCTCTCTCTCTCTCTCTCTCTCTCTCTCTCTCTCTCTCTCTCTCTCTCTCTCTCTCTCTCTCTCTCTCTCTCTCTCTCTCTCTCTCTCTCTCTCTCTCTCTCTCTCTCACACACACACACACACACACACACACACACACACACACACACACATATAAACCCTATTTCACCAACGCTCCACCACCCATACTGACGCCACTTGTAACTCGCTACACTATATTGCTTTAGGTGAATATTTTTCTTCCATTTATTTATTTATCTACATCCCACGATTTGTGTTTCGTGGAATATAACACTGGTGTTTTTTCGTTCATTTTACAAATTGATAATACAGTCAAATTGATAATATCAGTATCTTATTTATTTATCTATTTTTGGGTTTTCTTCAATTTATGTTAATTTAGAGAATGTGTTGTAAGATTGTATTATGAATTTTTGGGAATTTCTGGATTGCTTCTCTCTTGTAAATTGTATTGTGAATTTAGATAATTTTGAGATTTTTTGTGTTGTGTTGTAATGAAACTTTAGTTGAAGTTGAACAATACTCAATTAAAGTGTACTTTTTGTTAATTTATTTAATTGATTTTCCAGCATATAAGTGATAATGAAGAGTATAAAAATTGATTTTTTTTAACAAGAGGAAAGAAAGCGGTGAAGAAAATTTAACATCTATGTCCAAATCTCAAAGAGTTCTTGAGAATCCAATTATTGAAGAAAATGTTAATAGAGTTTTCCTGGATGACATTGAGAATTCTTTAGAAAGTGATCCTGGAAAACATTTTTCAATGTTGAAATATTTATTAAATCAAATGAATGAAATATGAAGAGATTATTTGAAATGGGGTCCATATCAAGTGCATTTAGAGTAATATTCATTATCAGGTAAAGAAAACCATCAAAGACAATGTCAACAATGCTTGGTTTAACCTTTTTCCTTCATGGCTAGGATATTCACCTTCAGAAGATGTTGCTTATTACTTACCATATTATCTTTTTAGCAAAAGACCAAGTGGGCATCCTGGTTCAGATGTTTTCATTTCTACAAGTTTTAGAGTTTGGAATAAAGTTAAAAATGGAAAGTATTATTCATTTCTTAAACATATATGGGAATATCCTAGCTCACCTTACAACAATTTAAAAGCTTCCTGAATTACGTTGTTTAAAGTTTAATACTTTATTTGAGAAGTTTAAATTGAAGTTGCTATGATATGATTTTACGATGCATGTTGTTAAATGATTTGAAAAGTGTTTTGGATGGTTGTCATGGTGACACCTTAAATTGTCGATTAAATCTTTTTATATAAGTTTTGGGGATTATGGTGTTATATAGTGGTATCAGAGGAGGTCGATCCTTCTGACTAGGTTTTGTGATATTGTTTTTTACATGGTATGTGATATATGTGTGAAACATTATCGATGCTCGTTTGTTTTTCTATTCACTTTCTAGCAGAAGCGGGATTGAAATGAGTGGGGGAGAAGCTTCTGCTTCTCCAACATAACTCACCTGAAGCTAGAAGATATTATGAAGACTGCTTTTAGAACTCAATATGCACATTATGAGTATTTAGTGATGTCGTCCAGAGTGTCTAACATGACTGGTGTGTTTATGGAGTATATGAATAATACTTTCCATCCTTACTTAGATAAGTTTGTTGTTATGATCAGCGACGATATTTTAGTGTATCCTAAGACAGACCAAGAGCATGCAAGACATTTGCGATTTGTGTTGAAAGTTTTGCGAGAGAAGCAGTGAAGTTGTCCAAGTGTGAGTTTTGGTTGAAATAAGTGAGTTTTCTTGGGCATATGAATTGTAGTTGTGGTATTGTTATTGATCTATAGAAGGTTGATGTTATGTTGTAGTGGGAGACTCTGAAGTCTGTCACTAAGCTAAGAAGCTTTCTGAGTTTGGATGATTATTACAGAAGGTTCATCAAAGGCTTTTCAAAGTTAGCTTTTCCTTTGACTCAGTTGACTTGAAAGGGTAAAGCTTATGTTTGGGATGTAAAGTGCGGAGAAAGTTTTCAAGAACTCAAAAGGAAGTTAATGTCCGCTCTAGTTTTGATTTTTCCGAATCCAAGTGAATCCTTTGTTGTGTATTGTGATGCTTTGAAGATAGGCCTAAGTGGTGTGCTGACACAGAATGGTCAGGTAGTGGCTTATGCTTCACCCAAAATGTCGTGGCCTTCCAAATCCTCAGATAATTTATGGTTGTGCATCTCGCACCTAACCATCACCTTCCAACTAACACCACTTGGAATAGCTCTCAGCCTAAAAGGACATTTCACTTTCATGATATAAACATCGTCAGATGAGTTTATGCTTTGACATGTATTCTTTCTTTTATAATTTCCTCCTCTCTCTCACAACCCATAATCAATTTATCCTTCATCCGTGGTATTCCATTAGCAGAATCAGAACGAACACTAACATCAGTAATACCATGATGTTTCCCAATAGCATGTTCCCATGCTAAAACATCTGATCGAGTCTTGAATATTTTTCAATTTTGAAATATAAAGGTTAAGTTAACAATTTCCTACAAACGGACAAACATTTTGGAATAAGGTTTGCTAAATAGAAAACGTACAACATCAGTGATGAAGAACTCCATAATCTGTACAAGAATCCATAGAAGAAGCTTTCAATTGTGCCTATTGGGGACCGCACAAGTAGAGAGGCTCATTTTGTCATACTGGAAATTACAGGTTCGGCAAAATTTCCGGTAAATCAGAAATTTGAAATTTTAGGGATTTTTGAAATATAGTGGATTTTTCGGAAAAATTCGGTATAATCTGCAAAAATTTGAAATTCGTACCGCCAATTTGGAAATTTATGATGAATCGCTTTTGGAAATTTCTGAAATACAACGAATTTCTGATATTTGGACTTAAGCGATACCGAAAATTCAATAATGTGTACCGAAAATTTCGTTTTCCAAAATTTTCAACAATGAATTTTTTTTCTAGAAAACATAATTTTTGGGGTTAATAGTAGCAGAGGTAATTTGGTCAATACGAAAATACAAGGGGTTCCAAGATTAATACTAGGGGTGGCATGTTAAATTCTCATAGCTCTAGCATAAAAAACGTGGGCTCGTTTCCTACGAAGTGCATATTTTGAATATCATAATTTGTTAAATTTGGTTAAATGTGTACCATTTGACAACTCTTTTTTATTCAAGTGTTGTCTAAACATTTATACATATACAACACTTTTATACATATATACAACACTTTTATAAGCGCTACCTAAAGTATTACTTAAGATTTCACTTTTTATTTATTTTTGGGCGATATCTAATCTATTAGTTAAGACAATATTTGTCTTTAATAATAAGCAGTGTTTAATGTATAACTTAAGGCAACATTTTTTCATTTCGACCGTTGTCTAAAGTAAAAATGTTATCTAATGTATAATTTTTAATTTTTTTTGTTGGACATACATCAGTGTTTATATTTTAAAGCGCTAACAATATTGATACCTTAGCCAACACTTATTTTTTTTTTAAAATGCTATCTAATGTCCTTTTGTATTTTTTAGCAGCACTTTTTTAAATAAGCACTATGTCATATAAGAGAATAAACATCGCTTTTTTTTTGTCATAGACAGTGCTTAAAAGCGTTGTCTATTCCTGCGCCGCTGTAAGTAAAGATAATGCTTTTTGTCTATGTGAAAACGCTGCTTAATATAGTCTTTAGACAACGCTTTATTCAATAAGCTCTTTCTAAAGGCCCCTATAGGCAGCGCTTTTTACATTAGAAGTGCTTTCTAAAGTGTTCCTATAGCAGCGCTTTCACTTTAGACAACGCTTTTAAAAGTGTTGTGTAATGTATTTTTTTTTATGTTTTAGGCAGCGCTTTCTTTAAAAGCGCTTTATTTAAAAGCGCTTTCTAAAGTCCCTTTTAGGCAGCACTTTGTATTTCACAAGCACTTTCTATTCCCCAATATAGGCAACACTTTTTTGATTAAAGTGTTGTCTAATATTCACAGATTTTTTAATATATTCAGCTCATATTTTAAGCGCCCTGTACAAATAATCACATAAAATTTAAGCGTTGTCTTTCAAATTTGCACCAGATTTCATAAATTTACGCTTCAATCTAATAAGTATGTACCAAATTTACATATTTATATATACAACTTTAATCCAATAACTTATATATACATAAAGGGGATACAACTTGAAGAATTCAATAATTTATATATACATAAATTTACATATTTATATATACAGTTTATAATCCAATAAGTATGCACCAATGAACATATTACTATCTTCTAGAGCTACTTTTTCTCTGCTATCTTCTCTACAAGCAACAACAATGAAGAATCCTAAATGAACTTGTTATCTCTATATCTTCTACATATGTACCTACTTGAAACAAAACTAACAAAGGCATATATATCAGAACCAAGCTATATAACACTTAAATCTTATAACTATTATAATTTAACACAAATTAATGTAATAAAAACAAATCAAGAATATGTTATAACCCACCATTAAAATTTCTCCGATTCATACCATGATACAAACAAAACTTCATTTGAATTTAAATCCAATACCATCCTAACTAACCTTCAACATAACAACAACAACATTACAACACAATTTACCACACTAATGACGATATAGTATCTCATAAAAACTCAAACTTATATATACACAAAATTCTCATTAATGAAAGTATCACAATACCTTATAAACTTCTCATCTCAATAATGTATTGACACCAATCCTCCTTAATTTCGTCCAATTGATCTTTCAAGTACGTAGAAGACTTGTATTCATCAAAGTACTACATAATATAACATAATATTATTTAGTTAAAACTAATTAATTAGATGAAATGTGTTAAATATATTAAAATAAATCATAAGTTAGAAACTCATACCATGGTTGGAATCTCTATTTTGATTCAAAAGAATAATTTCTTTCATAAACCTCAACATGAAATAACCGTAATCTCTACCATTACGATGACGAAGACACTACACACGGATACAAATATGAATATATACCAGGATATATAGTTTAACTTGTTTTATCAAGTAACATCACTAATGTAATTAAAATTGTGAAAATATACCCGCACTCTGATCCATGTACTGTTGTTTGCTTTACTCTTTGGTACTTGAGTATCTCTTTGTGATCGATTTTTTATAACTCTAACAAAATATAAACAAATATTTAGAACAATATCACATAAATAAATAAATAAGTATACAAACGAAGATTTAGAACAATCTAACTTACGTATCAATCATCTCCTTCATATTTGGGTATTTTTTCCAATCACCTTCTAACGAATCCAAATAATATACAATTTATCTTATTTGATTAATCACAACCAACAACCAGTGTCCACTGTAAGATTAACAAAGGTTAGATGGAAACTTTCTACAAAACGTCAAAACACGAAAAATTATAATAGATGAATTTTGAATGAAAATCTTACCCATTGCCAGTATTAAATAGAAAAAAAATTTTTTTTTTTGTATCTTTGTTGGCTATAAATGTACGGACAAAGTACTCTTTGACTTCACCTGGTCTTTGTTCGATTAATAGTGAGTTGATATTATTTGGAGATAAGAAACAAAATCTTTGGTCTAATTGATGCGGGCGCATCAAGTTGGCATACATCAAACTTAAATAAAAACATGAATAACATTAAAATCATTCATTGAAATGAGTAGATAAATTGTTCAATTAATTAAATAAAGTTGATAGGAGTATACATGATATATGTATTGATAACATCGAGGCCTAATTCCCAATGTCTAAGAACTTGATCCACATCCTCTTTACTTATTGTTTCGTAATAGGGAAAACCAAAAATACCTTCGGTTGTACCCTAAAATTTTCCCTCCCATTTTTATTCAAGGCATTATTTCAAGGCTTCTCAAATATTCAAGAATCTCTAAGGTTGACTAGTCAAGAGGCTTCTCAAAAGTCAAGGGTCTACAACTAGGGTTTGGTCTTTCTCAAAGAAATTTGGTTTGCAAAGGTCTCAAATGGTTATAATGGCTCCTCATAGGTCTCCAACAATGATCATGTCAAGTTTCATGTCATACATCACAAGTTTTCTCAATCAATGGCTCAGATGATTAAAACTCAACTACATTGGGTAAAAAGTCAACTATGGTCAACATACAGTCAAACTTCAAGATTTTTGGTCAACATCAACATTTTGGAATGATATTCATCATTTGATTAAGGTTTGATCATGATTCCCCAAGGAAAGCTCTCAAATCATCAAAAGTCAAGAATTGTCAAATTAGGGTTTCCTTAGGAGAAGTCAACTGAGCTTTAACCAAGCATAACTTTCACATGATTCATCAACCCTTTCCCAACCAAATCCCATTTTGAAGAGAATTCAATTCTCTACACAAAAAAATTATAAGTCCAAAAAGTTCTTGATTTGAAAGATATGAGCTAATAAATTATAGGTCATTTTTAAAGGTCAACAAAAGACACTTTTTGTCAAGGAAACTTACATCAAGATAATGTCTCTAAATGCAAAAATGATAAAATGGGAAAGTGTAGTGGACATCTTGAGATTTCCAAAAAGTCCTAAATCACCTTCAAAAGATGTAGTTTGAGTAAGTTATAAGTTTCACAAGTTGGGAAATTTTGAGAAAATGCATGAAATGCAAAATGAGCAAATTTTAATTTTTGAACTTGTGGGCCTATTAGTTGATATTCAAACATATCCATGACCTTATGATAGACTCTTAAATCCACTCACACCTAGCCCTATATTTTCTCATCATTTTATTTATATTTTGTTTTGTTTTTATTCAAATAAATTCAAAATAAATAAATGAAATAGAAAACAAATGGGCCAGCGCATGGATTGATTCTCTTAGAGCCCAACACAGCTTGTGACAACCCAAAAGCATTCCAAACTCGTGCAAGGGGCTCAAAGAAGGCAAGAATGACTCAAATTGGCAAGTTTTCAAAATAGTTAATTCTTGTTTAAACCATGGTTTAATTGTTTGATTTCTTTCCATATTACTGGAGTCAAGTCATTCCCCTATATATTGCAAACAAAGCCAGATGCAAAGACACGAAATCATTTGCAAAAAAGCTCTCCAAAAAATCTCCAAAATTCAAAGAAGTTGTGAAAATTATATCTCATGTTCCCAGCAGTTTCAATCCAAACTAAGGCTTGAAACCATTTCATGAACATTCATAGGGTAAGTAAAGGTAGGTATCAACAGTTCTCCATGCCTGAATCGTGATATCTCTCCTTTCTGTTTTGCATTTTGTTCATCATTCATATTTTTAAATTCGTGCGTTGTTGTTTATTTCTAACCGCGTATATCATCATATATCGTTGTTTAGAACATGCCTGGATTAAAAGCATGAGGTTTTAACGTAAAAATTGCGTTTTGTCATGGTTAGGGAAAAATGCTTATGTCTCTTCGTATCCCTATTTCTAGGCCACTTCATACAAAACAGACAACACCATCAGATTCACAGCATGTCATTTAGGGGGGTTAGAGTTAATTTGGGACTTTAATTCTTGTTATTTTGTAGGTTTGATTTTTAAGGCCATCGGAGAAGAAGGAGTTGACCACCGTGAGGGGTGGTCTGACTCGCCTGAAAACTGTGTGGCATATTTGGTTGATCTGATTGGTCCATTCAAAATACAAAGGCCCACTTATGCACACGTGTATTTTGCTTGCTGTCATTAGTACTCATTTTATATTATATTATTTTGTTTTGATTAATGTATCGGATGAACACGCCGCCCCAGTGGCAACACACTTGCACTTAAGTCACTCATACGTCTGATCCCGAGTTCAATCCAGGCGTGAGGGGTTTTGATTTTTCATGTTATTTTCTAACAGATCCAGTGCCATCAGATCCAATACGCGTATAGTACACCTCATCTTCAGGCCATCAGATGTCAACCGATCTTGATTTGGTGGTCCCAAGTCAACACCCCATGATGCACCTTCTGGAAGCTCCCATAGAGAATCATGCAGCGCAGCCTGGGCCTCCTTGACATGGGCCTAGAGAATTCTGAAACCCACCCTCATTTCTTTTTTTCCAGCACAGGCCCATCTGAATTTCATTTTTTGTTTTAAGTACTTATTTCTTTTTAATCATTTTTTATTTATTTAAATCATAAAAAAAAATATTGATTTAGGTTTTTTTTATTTAATTGATTTTTTTTTTTTGGTAAATAAATTAATTAATTTAATCAATTTGATTTTTATTAATTAAAAACTAGTTAGAATTAGGTTTAATTATTTATTTCCTACTTCAAACTTTTTCTAGATAAAAACATCAAAAATATTTTTCTTCTAAAAACACTTAGATTATTTTTTAGGGTTTTACATCTTTCCCTTTTCCATTCTCTGCGCGTTTGTTTACTTTTTTGCATTATTTTCATGAATTATTATAATTGCACAAAGGGATGTAATAGTTTTACTATTAGGGCTCCTTAACATTTTTCCCCATTTATGGTTTGTAACTCCCCATCCCCAAAGCATTGTAATAGCGTAGATTCAATTTCCGCATTTTTACTTTACGCACTATTGTATGAATGCATGTATATATTTAACTATTAGCTTAATAGGATTGTATGGCTAAGACTTAAAATCACACGTTAGAAAACCTAACATCCAAGATAAATATAACTGAAACATACCACACTTTGCACACACGTACCTCTAAGGTACCCACACTTGTTTCCTTCGGAAAACAACAGTCACGTCACTCATACTGGGATATTTTAGCAAAGATCCTTTGGTTAAAAGATTGTAGTCCCTCGATGACCCTTCGATGCTGCCTCGGTAAACGATCTTAGCACATTAGGATAATTGTTAAAGTGTTCTACGAGTTGTTTTCATGACTGTACGATGATCCGCGCCCGTCCCTTAAAATATCTAATGATAGGGCTACCTACCAACTAATGGTAGGATAAAACTTTGTAAAGGAAAAGAGGAAAAGAACAAAGACCTTTCGAGTAGGTAGATAGATTATAGTTGTCTGCTCATAAAAAAAATAAGTTTTTCACACATACACTCTCTTTTCTAAATATTTTCAAAGACAAAACACTTTGTATGCTTTCTCAACGATACACGAATCATTACAAAGTTTGCCGCACTAAGATATCTTTTCAAAATATTTTAAAAATACACTTACATAAAAAACCATTTTTAAAATGAGCTAGCAACTAAGAGCCCATAGATAACTACAGATGAAAAGGGTGCTAACATCTTCCCTTTTCATAACCTACCCCCCTTACTCAGAAAAATTCTCGAAAGGTCTTTCCTGTTCTTTTCACCCTTTCCTTTGTTGTATAAAAGAAAATTCATTGGCGACTCTTGCTAAATGCAACATTTGCGATAAAACACAAAACCAAAAGTCAGTTCTCCCATCGTATTACACCTTCCTCAATAAGTATATTACGAGCACACCCGTCAGCCAAATTTGATATTTCCATTAATGTCTTAAGGCAATACCTATACCGAGAAGTAGGATTTTTTCTAGTCGCGGACTTTGCAACATCCTTTTTTTTTGTGTGTGGACATGTTGCCAATTTCAGGCTTCTTACTCATATTGACTTGTTGCATCTCTTTAGCATGAATCTAAAGATCAAATGCATATAAGTCAGGTAAAGTATAAGATCATGAATTAACTTTTTCTATGTATAACATATATCAATTTACCTCTTTTTTTGGATGCAACTGACTCAGTTTGCCGCGTAATCCCCTTATCTTTTGATTTAGATTTTGTAGGAGTCTAACATTACCATGAAAAAAATGTACGTTAAATGGTGATAAAAAATTTGAATACTCAAAGGTTCATAATGGTTTTCAACATACCTCATAATCTATGCAAATGAGGTTTGACGACTATGCAACATATGATCCTATTGCCTCTCCCATCAATGTTGCATCTGAAATATCGTCAGACAAATGTAATGGTGCATCCCTCTCTAAAGCAATATCAATTGATACTTTCAAAAATCCTGCATGGAGCGGTTTATGGTGAATTACTTCTCCCAAAGTGTTATGCACTTTTCCCTTTCCAATCATGCGATAAGTCGGTGACGATAAATAGAGGTGACAAGGTGAAATTCCCTAAACCAATAATAAATATGAAAATGTTAATGTGTATATATGTCAATTAAAAAAATTGTGCTAATTCATAATAATATATATTACCTCGAGAATTTTCTATTGGAAATCACAATTGATACTATCTTTGTCACTAGTATCCTTGAACCCTGAACCTTGCCTTTCTGACATGTATCTTTATTTGTCCTTTTCCAACTCACAAACTTTGGCTTTTAATTTTTCTAACTCTTTCATCACTTCTTTATTGATATGACCTTTCCTCTTTTGATGGTTACCTAAAGATGTTTGAGTCACCCTGAATCCCTTACCCCTAAAATGACCGGTATACTCAGGAACATTTAATACTCAACTAAGTATGCTCCTACAATCACGGTCTTCAGCTTGAGTTAAAGATTTTGAGATAGATTCTCCTGAAATTCATATGCATATCGAAATAAATTAGTGGTGATTAAAACGCATAAATTCTTTATGTTAATAATCTTTTGATTTAATTAAAAGAATATTGATATACTTACACATTGATCATAAATTTGAAGCACATCTTCCTTAACCACTTCATCCTTACCCACCCAGGCAACCTTCCACAGAACATGTTCCGGAAGAGATGTTTCTTGACTTTTCTCCTTTTCTAACTAAACATTAAGAGAAATAATAAAATCAATTATAACACATGATGAACAAGTATATCATAGGCTGCATATATACTTACCAATCTTTGTTGTAAGCGTGCATATCACATATTCCCTTTTTTGTATGGATACGGGGGACTTGATACTCGTTGGCGATTCACGACACTCACATCCTGAATATCTGAGGTTCTTCGGTTCTCTTTAAAGGTGTCCCATTCTTCAAGCAAAATCAAGCCTGCATACGCCTTTGGACATTTTGCATCGATAAAATTGTTATCAGCATCCCTAAGAAACTTGTTTGTCAAAAAAGATCGAAACCCTCTTAGTTTTACAGGCCAATTGAAGACAATATGAGTTTTGATCATCATCAATGTTAAAAGACCTCTACAAAAAACATACATAGAGTGTGTTAGTAATATAAAGACATAATCGTCAACAAAGACAAATGACATCACATATGGCACCTGTATATCACTCCATATTTTTTCTTTAAAGGGTTTCAACTCGCGATTTCTCCAATCATCACAAGTGATTGGAACTTCTCTCCTCACAAGGAAACCAATGTAACTTGTTAACATTGAACCGTTAGGCTCAATTATTTTTTTATCTTCATTCCAATGTATATAAAATTTGATACCTTTATCTCTTGAATGAATGATTGACTTCATAATTGTTATTCCTCGTCTAATATCATTCTCCACATCATAAGCTGATTCATTTCCATCATTATTAGAAGCGGGATGTGATTTTTCCTCATTACTAGCCATTTGACATGTAATATTAAAGAAAAACATAAACACCATATAAAATTCAAGTAGTGTTGAATAAATAAACACAATATAAAAACATAAACACAAAATAAAACCATAAACACAATATAAAAACATATACACAATATAAAAACATAAACACAATATATAACAATTTTATTGAATGATAGAACTTATAACATTTTACTAGTACTTTTTTCACTAACAACTCTTTTTTTCTTGGTTGGGATATGAATTACATGGTGTGATACGGTGGGAGAACTGACTTGAGGTTTTGCGTTTTGTGTTCGCAAATGTTTCGGTTTAGCAAGAGTCGCCACCGACTTTTTATTTTATCCTAAGGAAAGGTCAAAAAGCACAGGAAAGACCTTTGAGATATTTTCTTGGGTTCGGGGAGTAGATTATAGAAAGGGAAGGTATTAGCACCCTTTCTATCCATGGTTATCCATGGGCTCTTAGTTACTTGTTTAGATCACTTGCTTTGCTTTTCAATTGTTTGAAATAGTGCTCTTCAATTGTTTGAAATGGTGCTTTGTGTGTGGTTTTGAAAGATGTTTTGAAAAGAGGCCATCATTGTGGCAACCTTTGTAATGATTCTTGTTTGAATGTATACAAAGATGTTTTTGTCTTTTGAAAAGTTTCCAATGTTTGAAAGTAGGGTTTTGAAATTGTGTTGTGAAGTGTGTTTGAAAATAGCAAGGATGTTTTTGCAAGCTCTTGATCAAGTAACTAAGAGCTATCTACCCTATTTTACTCAAAGATCTTTCTTATGTTCTTAACACTTTTAACAGTGTTGCTTCACCATTGTATTTGGTGAACAACCTTGTGTTAGGATGTTTAAACGGGACAGGCGCGGGTCATCGTATAGACCATGATAGCAATTGTGTCAAGTATTTTTTGGCAATTTTCTTGAGGGACTTGATCATTTTGTTTAGGCAACCCAGATAGCGTCATCGAGGGACTATGATCTTTGTTTTGTTTTTGTTTTGCCAAAATACTTAACATGCATACCATGGCCCATTTTTGAAGGCAACAAGTGGATTGTGACCCTAGGGGTGCAAGTGTGCATTGTGTTTGTTCTTTTCATGCATTTTTGTCTTTGATTAGGTCAAACTATTTGTTGGTTTTGATTTTGCATACAAACCCTAATTCTCTAATCATGGCATAAATGCAAGCTTTTAAGTGCATAAAAATAAATCTAAGCTATTACAACTTTGATATAGGGAGGGGGGTACAACTTTGAATAGGGGATTATTTTGCAAGAAATTAAAACCCTAAATTATTACAACCAAATTGAATTTACAATGTATAATATTTAAATGGACAATATTTAAATAAACACAATAAATAAATGTTAAATAAAAATGTATTTATGCAAAAAAAAATTTTTATGTATGTAAATTATTTTCAATGGAAAGAAATGTAAAGAATTAAATAAAATAAAAAAAGTTAATTTCATTTATTTTTAGGGTAAACCCTAATTCTTTTAAGAAAATAACATTATATATTATTTATATATAAGAATATGTTAATATGTACAAAAATAAAAATATATTGAAAAAAAAAGGTATTTTTTAGTGTAAAGGATAATAAAAATAAGAATGTAATATTTTTGTATTTTTACTCTACGTTTTTAATAAAATAAAGTGTGTATATATATATATATATATATATATATATATATATATATATATATATATATATATATATATATATATATATATATATATATATATATATATATATATATATATATATATATATATATATATATATATATATATTAAATATATTAAGTGTATATAAAATAAAATAAAATATTTACAAAAATATATTCAAGAAAATATTTTCAGTATGAATAAAAAAATAAAATGAAAATATTAGTATTATTTACATTATTTTTAAATTCAAACAAATAATAAAATGGTATTAAGAATGTTTTAATATTAGAAAAAAAAGAAAAAAAAATGCCAAATAAATGTATAAAAATATAAAAATATTTTTGGAGCATTTTTTATGTTTGAAAATAAAATATTAAAGTCAGAAAAGAAAATAAAAATACAAAAATGTCAAAATACAAGAAAATGGGCCAGGGGGCGTGAAAAGCAAGCACGAGGGTGCAAAAAGCAGGACAAGGCCAGACCCAACCCATTTCCACTTCATCCCTGACCTTGTGACAAAGGATGCACGCGCCCTGTGTTCAAATCCGTATCTCCCGCGTTTGTGATCTTTTGCCAAAACTCAAAACATGAAACTTGTAGAGCATCAAAGAACGATTTCAACCTTATAAAACATTAAATCTAACTCTCAAAGACCAGAGAGAATTTTTCTGGCCCTAAAATTTAACCTAACTTTTTCAACATGTTCATGGATGAAATTCTCCTAACACAATTAATATAAATGAAAACTGAGCATATGTATGGTTTCAGGGTAATGAGTACAACATCTTTTATTCACAAACCTAAGGTTAAATGTTCCTAAATAGAGAGATAGAAGTTCATCAAAAACCTGTTTCAGTTGGACACGAGTATGGCAATGCAGCAACTTTCAGTGAGGCCTGAGGTTCTTTTGAGCTTGCTTGATGTTCCCTGAACCTCTCCCAATGCTTAGTTTATTTTGAAATGGCCTGAATCAACCTCTATAAGTCAACCTGCATAAGCTTGAAACAGAAATGGTGATCACTGTAAATGGAGTTACAGTTGGCAATGGAGGTTTGGGACAGCTTGAGTGAGTTGAATGGAAGGTATTGGAACTGATTGCAAGCAAAACGCACGAGTGGAATGTGATTTGGCTTGTGACTTGCAGGTTCTGCCCTGTTTTGCAAGAAAATATGGTTTTTGAGTACAAAGGTGTTTTAGAGGTGAAAGGATCGTGTTTCTGGCTTACAAGGATGTGAGAAACTTGTTTGAAACCTTGGCTTGAGTTGACTTTATCAGATGTGTGAGTTGTGGACTTTTGGTACAATGCCTTGGTTTTGAAGCAAAATGTGAGAGTTGACAATGCAAGGCTGTACTAACTTGGAACCTAGCTGCACAAAGTTGTTGAGATTTGCCTAACATTAGGGAGCCTTGTTTGCAGCAAAAGGCTTGGTGTATGGCTCAAGAAATGAAACTTGACATAAAGCATGCTTTATGTAAATGGAAGTGTGATCTTTATGCCCAAAATGGAAATGTTCATTGTATAATGCTCCCTTGATCAGAACAATGCCTCTAACCAATGTATTTGCATTTAATGTTTGAGTGTAAATTGGTTTAGAGGCCTGTAATTAAGTACAAAGCTATCTTGGTCAGATTTTGCAACTTGCATGAACATGTATTGGCCATGGTTACAAAGTGAGTTTTTGCCAACTTCAAGCATTCGATTCTCCCTAACCACAAATGTGTTTGAGGAGTTCTTGGATAATTTGGAAAGCTTGCAACATGTAATATAATACATATTTGAAATGCAACTTGATACTCCAAGTGGAACTATGTGAAAAATGGCCAAGAAGATGGGTCAAAATCCTGCCTAAACTAGGGCAAAATTTCTCTAAGTTAAAAGTTTTAGGGACCCTTGTTCCAAAAATCATAACTTGAGATCCAAGCTTCTTTTGAGAAAAATTTGTGAATAAACGTTGTAGAATTTGTGATGGACTACAACTTTCATGTTGTAAGTTTTGTTTGAATCCATTTGAATCTTGGTGAAAATATGGGACAAAGTTAGGAAAAATTAAGAAAATTTCATAACTTAGAAAATTTCTAAGTTATGAAAATTTTCAAATTCAAACCCTAATTTTCAATTTTGGTTTTATTGATGAACAAGTTTCATAATTTGACATATATTGATGAAAAATGACCCTTGACACTTGATTTTGACCAAAAAGTCAAAGTTTGACTTTTTAGTGTACAATTAAATTGTGATCAGTTGACTGAAAAATTCATCTGTCAATCCTATGCATTTGAGATCTTTTGAACTTGTTGAGTAGGTCAAGATAATGCCATTGAGTCCTTTAGTCCATGGTTGAGCTTGATTTGCCATTGGTTATGTCAAACAGTCAAAAATTGCCTTTGCACAGTCAAAACCCTAAAAATGACCATTTTGCCCTTTTGGTGATCTGATCAAATTTCTTATGGAATTATGGTCCAAACTTGATCAAATGGTTCATATGAATTCATAATGTTGATGTGGGTCAAAATTTATGAGGTTTGACTATAAATTGGCCACAATTGACTTTTTCCCCAATACAGTTGATTTCTAGGTCAACTGTCCAATTGACTGGGCAAAAATTTGAATCAAGGCTTGAAACTTGGTATGGGCAAACTTATGAGTCCAACATGAAGTATGAAAGTCACTTTGGGAATTGTAGGTCAAAAAAATCCCTGTTCAAACCCAAACCCTAGTTTAGGTCAACAGTGCAAGGAGGTGCCTTGAGCAGAGCAAACCCTAGCTTGGTCTTGAGCTCCAAGAGTCTTGTGATGAGAAATGTTGATAGAATGAGAGGGAAAATTTTGGGGTACAACAATTGGCTCTTAACAACTTGGACGTATGGATTGATCCAAATTCCCTCATTATGATCATTTCTAATATATGATTCATCCGCTATAATATTCTCATCTTGATCATTTCGTATATACGACTCATTCTCTATAACATATGACTCATTCTCAACATCAATATCACTTTGATTTACACTGTTATCATCAGTGACTTTGTTAGATAAAAGCACTATAGACCATTTCGTATTTGTTGGATCAGTGACATAGAACACTTATTTAGCTTGAGAGGCTAGAATAAAAGGATCGTCTTTGTACCCCACCCTATTAAGTTCCACTTGTAAAAATCCTGACTTATTCATTCATATGCCACTTTTATGTATCCACTTGCAACCAAAGATAGGAATCTAAAAATTCTCATAATCAAATACCCAAATATGTTCGATAACCCCAAAATATGACTGATTTGCATATTTTGGGTTTAAGCCATTCATACTTGAAATGTGCATTGCTTCAGCTACAAATGTGAAACCACTATTTTGCATAGTACTTTTATCATCTTGTTCTTTGGTATAAAACGTGTATCCATTAATTGCATATGCGCTATAAGAAAAATGAGCACACTCTGACCATATGCTAAACATCTCAACCTTTCTGTTATTGAAGCGGGATCTATATCAAACTTTGAATAAATATGATCCTTAAACCATTGTATACAACTTTGATTGTGGTCTCGTACTATCCAATTTTCATTTCTATTCGGATTTAAACCCCGGAGTATATCCTTGTGCATTTCAACACACGGCTTAACCTCATTGTCATTGTGCAGAACATATAAATGCACTTGATCCCGTTCAACCCTTGATATTGTCACAATTTTATTTCTGATTAAATTTTTTCCTTCCTTTCTTTCGAAAATATGAGATTTGGGTAGTCCAATGGATTGAACATTGGTCAAATATTCATACAACCCTCTGGCCACCTTCAGTTTTTCACGTACCCTTTTAATATTTTCATATAACACTCAACAAGGTACATCCATCTCATATAAGTTGTTCCACACATTTGTGTCTCTTTCACAAGATGTACAATAATGTCAAAAAATGAGGGAGGAAAATACATTTCAAGCTCACACAAAGTAATAACTATTTCTTTTTGCAATATTAGTAAGATCTCAGGATCAATCACCTTACTACAAATTGACCTGAAGAAAAAAACACAATTTAGTTATGGCTCATCTTACTTTTTTTTGTAAAAATAGAATGTATACCTGTTGGTAGAAAATGCTCCATTATAACATGACAATCATGTGTCTTTAAACTCTTTAACTTGAGGCCTTTCATAGACACAAGACTTCTAATATTTGAAGAGTAGCCTTCTGGACCTTTAACTTCACTTAGAAACTTATACAATATATTTTTCTCCTTTCTAAATAAAGTATAAGCAGCCGGTGGCAGATATGTTCATGTTCCTTTCTTCATGGTTCCTAATTCAGTTCTTATTCCCATTTGTATCAAGTCCTTTCTTGCTTTAAGGTCATCCTTAGACTTTCCTTGTATATTGAGTAACGTGCCAATATCACTTTCAAATACATTTATTTTCAATATCTATAACATCAAGAAAATGTCTTACATACAACGACTTCCAATATGACAATCCAAAAAAAATTGAACTTTTCTTCCATCCACCTTTAACAAGCGTATGTGCAAAAGCCTTTCCAAAATGAGTACTCATATCTTTCACCTTTTCAAAAATTTGGTCACCTGTCAACATAGGTCGAGCTCTATCATGTTCTGGATTTCCATTGAATTCCTTTCTCCACCCACGATAGTGATGATTTGAATTTAAGAATCTACGATGATCGAGAAATACATTCTTTTGACAAAATTCCAATCACTGCCAATTAGTGTTTTCTTCACAAATAGGACATGCATTTTTACCTTTAATGTTATACCCTGATATATTTCTGTATGCCGGAAAATCATTAATTGTTCCAAACAACATCGCCCTCAAATTGAAACTTTCTTTCCTATATCCATCATAAACCTCCACACCGTTCTCCCATAAAATCTTTAAATCTTTGATTAAAGGTGTCAAGTATACGTCTATGTCATTCCCTGGTTGTTTAGGTCCAGAAAGTAACATAGATAACATCATGTACTTGTGCTTCATACATAGCCATGGAGGTAGGTTATAAATCATAATAATCACAGGCCATGTGGTATGTGAGATACTTTGAAGATCATGCGGGTTCATTCCATCAGTAGATAATGCCAAGCGAAGGTTTCTTGCTTCTTCTCCAAAATCAAGATAATCGTTATCAATTTTTGACCATTGTGGTGAATCTGTCGGATGTCAAAACTTTCCATCAAAAATTCTTTCATCTACATGCCAAGTTAAGTGTCTTGCATCGGTTTCACTACAAAATGCATATTTGTTTCGAAACAAAATGCAATCATTTGGACAAGCATGTATCTTATCATAACTCATGCCAATAGAGCACAACATTTTTTTGGCCTCATAGGTTCGATTTGGAAGAATATTATCCTTCGGAAGCATATCTTTCATAAGGACTAATAGCTCTTTGAAACTTTCATCTGACTATCCATTTCCCGCCTTTAAGTTGTACAACTCTAATACCACAGACAATCTTGTGAATTTAGTGCAACCTTTATACAACAGTTTCTATGCATCGCTTACCAACCACTTAAATATTTTGGAACAATCCTGAAGATCTTCTTCAAGTTCTTCTGCAATCTCTTTGACATGATCACAATTGTACGTATCTGTGCCATTGTCTTATGAAGCATATGTTGTACTATCCCCCAGTTCAACATTCCCATTACTTTTCTCACCATGAAGTATCCAACATGTATAACTTCGATCAATTCCATTCCTCAGTAAATGCAATTCCAACCCAACTGCGTCAACCCGAACCCCATTGTTGTAGCCCAAAATTTTCCCTCTCATATTTCTCAAAACATTGCAAGAAAAATCTCCAAGTTGCTCAAGTTTGCTCAAGAGTGGGTCAGACAAATCATCTCCTAAGGCAGTCAACCTCAAATTAGGGTTTTGTGTTGCATCAAGATAATTGAGTCCAAATGACCTCAAGTTCTCCCCAATGTCCTAATATGTTCTCAAGATCATCCATGACAAATTTCAAGCCTTGCAGAGGAAGTTTGCTCAGTCAATTGCTCAAAGGGTCCAAAAATCGACTATGCTAGGGGAAAAGTCAACTGTAACCCAAATACAGTCAAACTTCAATATTTTTTGTCAACATTCTCATTTTGAAGGATATTTCATCATTTTATCAAGGGTTGATCATGATTCATCAAGGATTGCTCAAAATTCATCAAGACTCAAAAGTTGCTAAATTAGGGTTTTATAGGAAAAGTCAACTCAACTTTGACCAAGCATAACTTTCTCATACTTTATGAGAAATGACCCATCCAGAGCTCATTTTGAATAGGATGCAATTACCTACAATCCATCTTGATACCCCAAGATCAGAAAATGCACTCACAAGAAGTTATAAATTTGGACATTATAGGTCATTTTTGAAAGTCAACAAAAACACCTTTTTTTCCAAAGCTTATAACTTGAGAATGGAATATCAAAATGAGATGCGACCAAATGGGTTGGTTAGAGGACATCACAAGCTTTTTAAAAAGTCCCAGAACACTTCCAAAAGTTCAAAATTGAAGAAGTTATGCATTGTTGAAGTTGGGCATTTTTGTAAAATTGCCAAAAGTCAACTATCCCCAAAACTTCAAATTTTGTCAAATGGGTCCATTCTTTTCCACTTGATTTGATCTTACCCCATTGCACACGTGTACTAGCTTCAGCCTTGTGTCCATTTGTCAATTTTATTATTTTATTTGATTTTTTAATGAATTATTTCATTTTTAATCAAATTAAATCCAATAAAATCCCAACATTGATTATTTGATCTCTTTTTAGCTACTTCAGGATTGAATCATCATCATCAAGTGTATCAAATTCGTATCAAGCATTCCAAGTGCAAAAAGATTGAGTTTTTGGCAAATTAGGCAAGTTTTCAATGGTGAATCAAATCCAATCTCAAGGCATTGATGTGGAAAGATTCAAGACAAATTTGTTGACCTAATGCATTATATCATACATATACAAGTCAAAGCACACGAAACCAGACCTAGAGGCTGCAAGAATACCAAGAACAAAACTTGAAAAAAGGTGGAAAAAGTGTGAAACTAAAATCACCCTTGGAGGCCTTTTCAGAAGTGAATCTCAACGTCAATCAATTGCTGGAGGTTCACTGAGTCAGAACCACCCCTAGCAAGCTCTCATACACGCCCAGAAGCTTTGTAAGTGTCTCAAAAAAACGCTTTTCATTTGAATTCGTGGATCCTTATTCTTGCACTTTTTCACAAACCATTTGCATATTCGTGATCCTCATCAAATTTCCAAGCTTCCTATATTATCCAATTGCATTTATCTAATCTGTAACTCCATAGCCGAATCTAGGGTTTCGTGGTTGTTTTTTTGGGCGTTTCTTTTTCAGGCAAAATCAACTCCATTAATGGCCATGGACATGACCGGAGGAGGAAGACGAGCATAACCATGGTCTTGGGAGGAATTTTCATGGCCTAGAATTGATTTTAGGATTGACATACGAATTTAGTTGCGGATATAAATCCCAGGTAAATTTACAGGGGGCTGGAGGTTAGGGACGACAAAAACGGATGATCAAGGCATTTAACAAGAAAGTTAGACGACAAGAGTATCAAGTTGGGGATCTGGTAATCAAGCGCGTTATCTTACCTCAAGGTGATCCCAGGGGAAAATGGACCCCTACTTACGAAGGGCCATTTGTGGTTAAGAACATTTTCTCAGGAGGAGCTATGATTCTAACCACCATGGATGGTGACGACTTTCCTCACCCCGTAAATGCAGACATAGTGAAAAGATACTACGCATAATCAAAGACCCGCTAGGTTGACTGGCCTAGGCAAAAATAAGGGCTTCCCAGCGAATCAAAAGGGTTCGGGAAAAAATAAGGGACGAAAATGAAAAAATCTGTACACTCGGCAAGTCAAAAACCTGAAAAGGCGACTTGGGCAAAAAAGGGTATCCCGGTGGACTGAAAACCCGAAAAGGTGGTCCAGGTAAAAATTAGGGATTAAAGCGTAACACTATGTCTCATTGGATCACCTTGCATCTAGACTTCGATATCAACTATTAAGCTTGGACGAAACTAATCAATCTGATCTACCTTCGACCAAGTAGCAAAGTGATGAGATGCTCGAGGACATAAAGGCAATAAAAGAATTGGAACCCAGTGGGATTGTTCACATAGCTGTTTTGTTTTTCACAAATTGTGTAAATTCTATTTGCTCGGCGGCGTTCCATTACTAGGACGTCAGCCTCTTGTACAAAAACGCCTATTTACAGGCCAAACTTCAAAATCAATATAATTCATTTTCAAAGAAATTTCAAATTGTTCTTCTTTATCTGTTTTGTTTTGCAAAGAACGTCCAATGTTCATTTTTGATATATGCATTTGACATTAATTGTTGTTCATGAATATTTACATGCGAAACAAAAAGATGATTACTGGTAATATCAGAAACAGAGGCAAATGAGGATTGTCCAAGCTGTATAGTTGCTCTGTCCACCAGTTACAAAGGTAGATTCAGCTGAAGAATATGGCTAAGATACCTTCACTCCCCGCAGAGTAAGGCAGTAATGGTAGCTCTCCCCCAGCTAAGACTCACAACTGTGAATGAACGAATCAACAATGCTCTCCCCAAGCAGAGTTGATCTACCATCAATACTAAAAAGACTTGATATCCCCGGTAGTCTTAATATTCCCTAGTGGAGTATAAGAATGCTCCCCGGCCGAATACAAGATACCCCTAGTGGAGTTAAAATTTTCCCAGCGTAGTATGAAAAAGCTTCCCCAATAGAGTTGAATCATCATCCCCAGTAGACTCTGGAAGTTTATCCCCAGCGGAGTACAACATAATTCTCACGGATCGAGTTCAAAGGATCATTCCCAACAGAATTCAGAGGATTATCCCCACAAAAGTCTAACAGGTTATCCCAAGTAACATCGCCCCTGAGAGATCGTCTCCAGCGGAGTTCTTCCCTTTCACAAACAGGAATTCAATCCTCAACAGATTCAATATCACCAGCAACGATAATTCATACCGACGGAATTTATCAGTGGAATCCTCAGCAGAGCATCTCTTCCCCACAGAGTAATCTCCTCATCAGTTTATTCCCCAATGGAGTTATCTTCTCCTGCAGGTTTATTCTCGCAATCACCTTCGTTCACCATCCCCAGCGGAAGCGAAGAACTCAACTCTCGTCTCTAGCAGCTATCCGGGATTTATTTTCCCCAGCTAAAACATCACATTTCCATACATCATGATACATGCATATACGCATCATACCATACAATCTCATTTATGTTGAGAGCATCATTGCTTGATATATATCATGCATTTCATACATCATGGCATTGCATATGACTGACCCTTTACGAGTTCAGGGAAAGACGAATCAGTAAACACCATTGACTACCAATATGACCTGGTAGTCCCCTCAAAAGAAAAACTACATCTATGGAAGACTTTTGTCTGGTTCAGCTAAATCGATTCGAAGATTTTTCTGATTCTCATCCAGCCAAAGTTAATCCAAGACCTTCTCTAGTTCAGTCAGATCGACACTAAGATCTCCCTGATTCGTATTCCAGTTGAAGATATTCCAAGACTTTTGTCTGGTTCAGTTAAATCGATCCTAAGATTTTTCTGATTCTTATCCAGTCAAAGTTAATCCAAGACCTTCTCTGGTTCAGTCAGATCGACGCTAAGATCTCCTTGATTCGTATTCGAGTTGAAGATATTCCAAGACTTTTGTCTGGTTCAGTTAAATCGATCCTAAGATTTTTATGATTCTTATCCAGTCAAAGTTAATCTAAGACCTTCTCTGGTTCAGTCAGATCGACGCTAAGATCTCCCTATTTCGTATTCCAGTTGAAGATATTCCAAGACTTTTGTCTGGTTCAGTTAAATCGATCCTAAGATTTTTCTGATTCTTATCCGGTCAAAGTTAATCCAAGACCTTCTCTGGTTCAGTCAGATCGACGCTAAGATCTCCCTGATTCGTATTCCAGTTGAAGATATTCCAAGACTTTTGTCTGGTTTAGTTAAATCGATCCTAAGATGTTTCTGATTCTTATCCAGTCAAAGTTAATCCAAGACCTTCTCTGGTTCAGTCAGATTGATGCTAAGATCTCCCTGATTCGTATTCCAGTTGAAGATATTCCAAGACTTTTGTCTGGTTCAGTTAAATCGATTCTAAGATTTTTCTGATTCTTATCCAGTAAAAGTTAATCCAAGACCTTCTCTGTTTCAGTCAGATCGACACTAAGATCTCCCTGATTCGTATCCCAGTTGAAGATATTCCAAGACTTTTGTCTGGTTCAGCTAAATCGATTCGAAGATTTTTCTGATTCTTATCCAGCCAAAGTTAATCCAAGACCTTCTCTGGTTCGGTAAGATCGACGCTAAGATCTCCCTGATTCCTATTCCAGTCGAAGTCCAGACCACCTATCAACAGTCTCTAAATGGCATCTGTAAGCCCATTCCTGATATCACAAGGCTGATACCACTTCATGCGAGTGCAAATTTCTGGGCACTCTAGTGTTCAATCATCTTCCACCTTTGGATCACGAAAGGCACGAAAGCCAATCTACATCCTCAGGTGTAAGAAAATTGAACAAGGGCAGCTGTTGTACCCCAAAATTTTCCCTCTCATATTTCTCAAAACATTTCAAGAAAAATCTCCAAGTTGCTCATGTTTGCTCAAGAGTGGGTCAGACAAATCATCTCCTAAGGCAGTGAACCTCAAATTAGGGTTTTGTGTTGCATCAAGATCCTTGAGTCCAAATGACCTCAAGTGCTCCCCAATGTCATAATATGTTCTCAAGATCATCCATGACAAATTTCAAGCCTTGCAGAGGAAGTTTGCTCAGTCAATTGCTCAAAGGGTCCAAAAATCGACCGTGCTAGGGCAAAAGTCAACTGTGACCCAAATACAGTCAAACTTTAAGATTTTTTGTCAACATTCTCATTTTGAAGGATATTTCATCATTTGATCAAGGGTTGATCATGATTCATCAAGGATTGCTCAAAATTCATCAAGACTCAAAAGTTGCTAAATTAGGGTTTTGTAGGAAAAGTCAACTCGAGTTTGACCAATCATAACTTTCTCATACTTTATGAGAAATGACCCATCCAAAGCTCATTTTCAAGAGGATGCAATTTCCTACAATCCATCTTCATACCCCAAGATCATAAAATGCACTCACAAGAAGTTATAAATTTGGACATTATAAGTCATTTTTGAAAGTCAACAAAAACACATTTTTTGCAAAAGCTTATAACTTGAGCATGGAATATCAAAATGATATTAGACCAAAAGGGTTGGTTATAGTACATCACAAGCTTTCTAAAAAGTCCCAGAACACTTCCAAAAGTTCAAAATTGAAGAAGTTATGCCATGTTGAAGTTGGGAATTTTTGCAAAATTGCTAAAAGTCAACTATCCCCAAAACTTCAAATTTTGTCAAATGGGCCCATTCTTTTCCACTTGATTTGATCTTGACCCATTGCACACGTGTCCTAGCTTCAGCCTTGTGTCCATTTGTAGATTTTATAATTTTATTTGATTTTTTAATGAATTATTTCATTTTTAATCAAATTAAATACAATAAAATCCCAACATTGATTATTTGATCTCTTTTTGGATATTTCAGGATTGAATCATCATCATCAAGTGTATCAAATTCGTATCAAGCATTCCATGTGCAAAAAGATTGAGTTTTTGGTAAATTAGGCAAGTTTTCAATGGTGAATCAAATCCAATCTCAAGGCATTGATGTGGAAAGATTCAAGACAAATTTGTTAACCTAATGCATTATATCATACATATACAAGTCAAAGCACACGAAACCAGACCTAGAGGCTGCAAGAATACCAAGAACAAAACTTGAAAAAAGGTGGAAAAAGTGTGAAACTGAAATCACCCTTGGAGGCATTTTCAGAAGCAAATCTCAATGCCAATCAATTGCTGGAGGTTCACTGAGTCAGAACCACCCCCTAGCAAGTTCTCATACACGCCCAGAAGCTTTGTAAGTGTCTCAAAAAACCGCTTTTCGTTTGAATTCGTGGATCCTTATTCTTGCACTTTTTTCACAAACCATTTGCATATTCGTGATCCTCATCAAATTTCCAAGCTTACTATATTATCCAATTGCATTTATCTGATCTGTGACTCCATAGCTGAATCTAGGGTTTCGTGGTTGTTTTTTTGGGCGTTTCTTTTTCAGGCAAAATCAACTCCATTAATGGCCATGGACATGACCGGAGGAGGAAGACGAGCATAACCATGGTCTTGGGAGGAATTTTCATGGCCTAGAATTGATTTTAGGATTGACATACGAATTTAGCTATAAATATAAATTCGCAGGTAAATTTACAGGGGGATGGAGGTTAGGGACGACAAACGTGTCTCCCCCTGGTTGGACGGTTCAAACTTGGCGCGTTTTTTTAATATTTGTTGGCATCTGATTTGTTTATCCTATATTATTATTATTGGTTAGTATATTGACAAATAGAACAAAGTGGTGCAGTGGTAGTGGCGTGTATTCAATATCCAACAGGACCTGGGTTCGAATCCCAGGTCCCCCATATGCCTTGCTATTATTTTTCTTCAGGTGATCCAGTGTTGATGCCAGCGTGGGATCTATCATGCGCCTCCATATCTCCAATGGACAGATGGCCTTATGCCAGATCTGAGGGCCAAGAGAAGGACGCCCACCATGCTACCAAGTCAAAGTACCACATGGAATCAAAAGTCATCCAGGCCTGCGCCATTTGGGCCACCAAATTGCTGTTTAGACCTTCTAATTGGGCCCAACCCCCCCCCCCCCCCCCCTAAGTCTTTCTATTTCATTCTTTTTATTTATTTTATTTAATTGTTTGTTATTATTTTATTATTAACTAACCAATTAAATCTTTTTCTTCATAAAATTAAAAACCAAAAAATATTTTCTTATTTAAATTAAATTTCAGCATTTTGTTTTTGTTAACAAAATTAATTTAATTAATTTAGTTTTAATTAGGAATAACTTTTAATATATTTTGCAATAATTAAAATTAACTTAGAAAATTAGGTTTTATTAACATTGATCAAATTTATTTTTATTTCTTTAAATACCAAAGACCCAAAAATATTTTTATTAATTAATTTATTTATTAATTTAATAATTAACCTAGATTAATTTCTTTCTTAATTAAAAAAATAACCAAAAAAATCATTTCTTTAATTAAAGGGTCAAAACCCTAAAAACTTGCGCCCGATTTAATTTCCCGCACGCGATCCATTTTATTTCAATATTGTATCTGTTTCCGGAATGTAATAGATAATTAAGACTATCTTTATCGCTTTATTTATTTTCCGCATTTTAATTTCAAGGGTTGCTTTTGGCGATGTAAATACCCGATGCCTTGTAATAGTTAGTTAAATTTCCGCAATTTAATTTCTGCAACTTATAAACTGTTAGATGTTTGATAATAGGGGATGCATGACAAGATTGAACGTTTAAACCTAAAATCAACGTAGATCACCCATAACATGTACAAAGACAAAATAACTGAAAAATGACACACTCGCACATGCGCACTCTTAGGGTACACCCTACTTGGTTGCCTTTGTACGCGGTCATTGAGTATAGGAAGTTTTAGAGGTCTCCCTCTTGTCCAAAGATCATAAGTTGCCTAGAAACGGTTCCTCGGAAAAAATGATCTAAGACATTAAGGTTATCGCTAAGGCGTCCTAACATTGCTTTAGTGACCACACGTCCCGTAATCGAATTGACCCTTAAACTCCAACGACGGTGCTACCTACTCAATAATAGTGGGATAACATTGTCTAAAGGACATTAACACAAATTGATTCCTTTTTCGAGTAGGTAGATGGTTCTTGAGTACTTGCTCTTTCAAAACAAAACAAAATTTTCACACTTACACTCCTTTTCAAACAAAAACTTCTTCAAACCCACAAACACAAAGAAAGAAATTTTTTTGAAAACATATGAGCAAGTACCTAAGAGCCCGTGGATAAACACGGATAGAAAGGGTGCTAACACCTTCCCTTTCTATAATCTACCCCCCGAACCCGAGAAATATCTCGAAAAAGGAATTTTTCTGTGCTTTTATCCTTTCCTTGTTGGATAAAATAAAAGACGGTGGCGACTCTTGCTTACCGCGACATTTTGCAAAAACAAATGCAAAACGCAAACCATCATTCCAAAAAATAGTCAGTTCTCTCCCACCGTATCACACCCATAATAACAACCTAAGCAAAGACATTTCATTCGACTGGGGTTTTCGGCATGTTCAACAGTAAACTTAACGAACTCTAATACCCCATTCTCATACTCTTTTGATAATCGATTGGAAGACATCTATTTTTTATCTATTGTTTTACTACTAAGTAAGCTAAACAAAAACACTATAATTAATCATGCAACTATAACAAAAGAATAATTAATTACTTGTAGAGAAGTCAACAATTTCTGGAACCACACAGTGTAAGTTTCTTTGAACGATCAGAATTTCAATCTTCACAAGAAAATCGGAAATTGTGAAAGTGGCTATGAAATCAGGCAGCAACTACACATAAACAATTAGGTTCACTAATTTCATTTCAAACATGTTTAAGACAAAACACGGGTTTTGAGTGTATCTTGTAATATATTCATGAACCTCACTTTGTAAACTCCTAACCTGAGATGTTGATCTTTTAGAAAGCCAAGCTATTGAATACCACAACTCACAACTTTATTTCTAGCCTAATAACAAAAGAAAAACAAAACCAACATCATTTCTTAGGAAATATTTTTCATCTTCAGAAAACAAAGGAACCTTTCACATAATGATACTTAACCTAAGGGACAATTGTGTATTCTTTGTTAGAATATTCTTCCATGATGATTTTGTGGGACCATGAGAGTGAATTATGAGGGTATAATAAAGATTAGCATAAAAGGTAAAGTAGGGATTTGAAAATCTGAGTTTGTTTGGTAGTGAGTTTCTAGAAAATCAGTGGTCCCTTCTTTGTGACCTCACCAAGAATGCAAAAGTGAAAGAAAAAAAATAAAAATCAATCAAATTTGTGCTATTACTTGAATTTTGAATAAGATGTAATACTTTGCCCACATTCTTCTTTCAACTATGCTGATTGTATTTGAAAATTCTCAATGGAATATAACCCCAACCTTTAATCACTTAATGCACAATGCATTGCTTGATATGGAAAACACCATTGCTCTTTAATTGATATCCCATTACTGTCTCAATATGTCTCATGGCTTGAATGTGTAGACATATTGGTTGAATAATGTGAATCTAACTTGTAAATTGAATGTCGATTAGAATGAATGTTAATAAGCATGACTTGCGATGGTCACTTGTGTGATATTCTTCTGGCTGGTTTGCAGGGTATTTAGCAACATGGCACAAAACTGGTGAGTGAGATTTAGATGGCAACATGATGCTTGACTGAACAACAAGTCTGGTGCTTGATGTTTGGCAGCATTGTAGGTCCAGACTCATGTCAACTTCAGGTAGCATTTAAGCTAAAACTAAATTTATGGACTGGAATTGTGTATGTATTTGGTAGAAATTGTTATTTATGGCTAACTGACATCATTAATATATAATAAATTGCTATGTTAGTGGAGTGTAAGTTATATTCCAGTAAAAACATCTTATCTACTAGTGTTTTGGAAGATACTCCATAAGCATGTTGTGATGTTACGAATATATTGCAATCAAAGATATCATATTCAAAACAATTCCAGTTCTAACTCTAACAACAGGGTAAAATAGAAGCAACAGACTAATATAAATGGACAGCCAAACCTTTAAAGATGAAGAGGTGGAACAGAGAAAGGAAAGCACGCATTACGTACGCAAGGTTTCAGAAACAGTTTCAATGATCTGTAATTTAGAAACAACTCATCAACAACACCAAATAGATCACAAACAACTTAAACACAAACAACTTAAACAAAAAATGCAAGGTTTTGATTCTCATAATTTCAAGGTCCGACGGTTGCAGAGAAATTTGAGAGGACTAGCTTACAAGGTCCGGCGGTTGCATAGAAATTTGAGAGAACTTATAAAGGCCGACGGTTACTGCTATGAATCGTTGTTGGAAGTTAATGAATGAAGGTTGTAGAGAACTTTGAGAGAATGTTTGTAAGAGAAATTTGTTTTGAGAGAATAACTAAAACCTTTGAGTTTTAGGGTTTTCATTTTTTTAATTTAGAAATAAGAAACTAATTACTTTAGGCAACACTTCGTAGAAAGTGCTTTCTGATGTATTACCTTTAGCAGTGCTTTCTCATTAAAAAGCATTTTCTAATGTATGCCCTATAGCCGTGCTTATTTGATGCGCTTTCTAAACACATCATTTAGAAGCACTTTTAGGGTATGTATGGCCTTAAGCAATGCTTCTTAAAAGCGCATTCTAAAATAGGCCTTTAAGCACTTTTTCTCAAATTTCTTTTAAACCTATAACAGGGCTTTCTAAAGTAAACCTTTAGCAGCGCTTTGGGTCTATAACAACGCTTTCTACTGTTGGGCCTATAGAAGCGCTTTGAATTTATGCAACGCTTTCTAGAATTTATTTTTTTATTTCAATTTTAGTTGACCTTAGGAAGTGCTTTCATAAAGGGGGTAGATTATGGAAAGGGAAGGTGTTAGCACCCTTTCCATTCGTAGTTATCTACGGGCTCTTAGATGCTTAGCTCATTTGAAAAATATCTTGTGCTTTTGTGTGTTTTGAATTGTATTTTTTGAAAATGCCTTAGTGCGGCGATTCGCTTTTGTGATACGGTGGGAGAACTAACTTGAAGTTTTGCGTTTGTGTTTGCAAATGTCGCGGTTAGCAAGAGTCGCCACCGACTTTTCTTTTATCCAAAAGGAAAGGTAAAAAAACACAGGAAATACCTTTGAGATGTTTTCTTGAGTTCGGGGGGTAGATTATGAAAAGGGAAGGTGCTAGCACCCTTTTCATCCATGGTTTTCCATGGGCTCTTAGTTACTTGTTTAGATCACTTTCTTTGTTTTGTTTGAAATGATGTTTGATGTGATTTTGAAAGTATTTTGTAAAAGAGGCCATTTGTTTAGGCAATCTTTGTAATGATTCTCGTTCGTAAGAATGTATACAAAGAAGTTTGTCTTTTGAAAATGTTTTCAATGTTTTGTAAGATGTTTTGAAATGTGTGTGTGTTTGTTTTTGAAAATAGTAAGGATTGTTTTGAAATGGAGAAAGTAACTAGAAGCTATCTACCTATTCAAATGTCTTTCTTGTTCATTTTCTTTTCCTTTGACATTTTTGTATTACCATTGATTTGGTAAGCAACCCTATCTTTGGATGTAAACGGGACGGGCGTGGGTCATCGTATAATCATGATAGCAATGTTGCCAAGTATCTTAGCAATTTTTGAGGGACCAAGATCATTTTGTTTTAGGCAACCATTTGATAGCGTTATTGAGGGACTATGATCTTATATTTGTTTTGTTTTTCCAAGAGACTTCGCGTGCGTAACATGGCCATTTTACTTTAGGCAACCAAGTTGGAGAAACCCTAAAGGTGCTTATGTGCAAAGTGTGTCATTTTCATGCTTTTGTCTTGCATTTAGGGTTTTCTATTTTTGCTTTGTTTTTGTTCTTGTCATGCAAACCCTAATTTACTAATCTTGGTTTAAAAGCGATAAATTACGTAAAATAAACTAAGTTATTACAACAATTATTATGGGAGGGGGGATACAAGTTTGAATGGGGATTTTGCACAAATATAAACCTAAATATATTATTACAACCAAATCGTATATTGCGTGAATTAAATAAATATAAGGAAAATATTTAAAATGCAATGCAATGGATTCATGTAAAAATGTTTTGTGTTTTGTTTTTGTATGAGAAAAATATTTAATTTAAACCCTAAAAAAAAGGAAAAAATAATATTTATTTTTGGAGGGATTAAACCCTCGTTTTTATTTAAAGAAATAATGTTCTATATTACTAATTGTATATTTTTTGTATAAAAAATAAAAAAATTATAATGTTTAAATATTAAAAATAATATATAAGTATTTTATATATATATATATATATATATATATATATATATATATATATATATATATATATATATATATATATATATATATATATATATATATATATATATATATATATATATATATATATATATATATATATATATATATATATATAAATATATATATATATATATATATATAAGTATTTTATATATGTATATATATATATATATATATATATATATATATATATATATATATATATATATATATATATATATATATATATATATATATATATATATATATATATATATATATATATATATATATATATATATATATATATATATATTATATATATATATATATATATTATATATATATAA